>VCRD01000991.1:105536-129908 GCA_006783055.1 Trinorchestia longiramus | reverse complement strand
TCTTGCTCAGATGTAGTGATATCGTCTTGCTCAGATGTAGTGATGTCGCCTTGCTCAGATGTAGTGATATCGCCTTGCTCAGATGTAGTGATATCGCCTAATATTGTTACTATGAGTGAGTATGGTGCTGGGTGGTGATCATGTTCTATTGTGTGAGGGCTCTGTCCAGAACCAAGATGTATCAGGCTGGATGTGTGATGGTGGTGGGCAGCGTCGCCACCACAGCTATGCTCCTGAATGAGTCTGGTGAAAGAATGAGACTACAGGTTTCCGCACGTTCATAGTCAAGCTTTCCACACGTCCAGCAAGTTCTGATTAAATTTAACAATTTTTTAAACATTTTCTTTTGTGTGAAACAATGTGCAAAATAGATTGGGGGCAGACAAAGCCCATAAACTTGTAAAACTTTACAGGCATCTGAGGTCAGAAAAGGATTCCTGATTTTCTTACCTTTGCTGCAAAGGTTCCAATACTTATCAGCTAGTTAGCTTACATATTCACAACTTTGTATAATTCAAATGGCTTATGCATAATTCACTGTATTGGCAAAATTCTGAATGAAAGTTATAGATTCTGAAAGTTTTTATAGTTTGCGTTGTCTCTGTAATTTTGCTGTTGAAGAAATGATTGAATGAAAAGTTGTGTAATGTAATTCTTAATTAACTCAAGTTTCTTATTCTGCTTAAGTATTCAAAGTTAGCGCTAAAGAGAGCACTCTTGTTTATTTTAGGGCTAGCCCTGCTTTACATCTCGTTTCGTTTCATATGATGTATATTTGTCGAATAATATGCATTTACATGATCTATGTAATATGGATAATGTATGTTTATTATACAGCATTTTTTGTGTTTGCCACTCACCGTAGAAAGAAAGATTACCTCATGAGACAAATGTTAGCAGGACATGCATGAACAATTCCTTCGTAATATACTACATAAATTACAATAATGATTCAATTCCTTCTAGTTGTATGGAACTTTTATTCGTTAATAATTGTTCAATTCTCCTTATGCGTAGAAATTGCGTATGTGGTGAAAGCAACTGCTTGCTAGCATGATGACTGTGTGAAAAATTGATCTAAAAACCATTCACATTTCCATTTATTTCACTGCATTTTTGTGCAATATTGACCGCTCGCCAGAGGAATTGTGGCAACTGACGCTGTTGTGACTCGTGTAGAGTTCCCGAGTTAGTGCTGCCGCTCTTTCTATAGGGGACGCTAGTCTGTCTTTATGTCCTTTCCTTATTCATGAGCAACAGTTGAAATGGTCTGTTTAGGGTTGTAGTTTCCAAGTTCGGAAGAGTTCATTTTGTTTTTCTGTTTGTATTGTTTTGGTAGGAGACTATTCTCATTTAAACGTTTTAAATAGCTCAATCGGTTACATTCTCAACTTTTCCTTTTTTTGGGGAAGAAGTGCGTGAAATAATTTTTTTTATCGAAGTACTTTTTTTTAGTGCAGATTGCTTCCCTGTTTCTCAGTTTAGTAATGTCGTAAATTCATCTCTGTTGTTCATTCATAGTGTTCAGTTGTATAAATGCCCTTTCATTTCCCCTAGTTAAGACGGTAACCATTCCTATGGAAGGTGTACTAACTGACCCTAGGTCGCTTGCAAATAATTTGGCTGTTAGCATTTTACTTACCTCTCTATGTACTGCAAGCTCAGGTTAATTATTTGACCGCTAGCATTTTGCTTATCGCACTGTGTAGTGCAAGCTCAGGAAGCCTGAATGGTACAGAAATGCTACAATTCTTACCGGATCAAAGAAGAACTCATGCACAGTGTTGATGTGGTTGTGTTTATGTTCTACCAGGTATTGGTGCTGTGCCGAAAGACACACTGTATGAGAATAAGTACAGCAGAAATCTAAAAGATAAATGTTTTCAATGATTAAAAGCGACATTTATTACTTGAGCCGAGTTGTGATGATCGAGCTTTGCCTAACTTTGGCAGTTGTCTTGTAAAATTACAGATTAGAAAAGCTGGTTGAACATTAATTCAGTGCGTAGAGAAGGGTTCGTTGGAGCGGAGGGTATGGATATGCACGATGTATTTCTATGAAATGTAGTAGTGGTCGGCTGGAGACTCAGGAATCGTGCCTGTTAGTGGCGTTTCTTGTGTGTATGGAATTAGGAGGGTCGTTACTTGGGTCAAAACAGGGGCCTTAGTGTTGTGTATGGCCGACGCGTACCTTGCGGGTCGTGGTGTTGTTTATCTGCAAACGCCGATTAAGCGGTGTGGATGTGTTCGTTAAAGTTTCATTAATTTTCTTTACTTTACTTCACTTGTGCGGAAATGCCAAGGTTCGCTTTAATGGTTGATTCATTTGACTCGACTTCCTTAGGACGACCAGGCAGCTCGTCGTAGCAGCCTCAGTGACCTGGAGGTCAGCATCGGTGGTTTGGACGCCCCTACAACACCTTCTGCTGCTTCTTCTGGTGCTCTTTCTGGTGAATGTTTGATGTATGGTGTTTGTCAATTAAATATCCTTGAATTTTAGTTACCATTGTTGAAATTCAATATTACGCTCACTGTTCGATGAACGTAAGAGCAGCCGTAAATGTCCTTGGTCCACAGTGGGTAATCACTGCGTAGGGGCTCTGAACAACGCTCCTCGGCAGACGGGTTCCCTGGCCACACACACGGAGGACCACGCCATTACTCGCATCAAGAACATCCGTATGATCGAGCTGGGGCAGTACCGCATCAAACCGTGGTACTTCTCACCTTATCCTGAGGTGGGACTTACTGTCCAGCGTGTGTGACCAGTAATACATGGTGTCTCAAAAAATGTAAACGTAACGCACCCTTGGTGTGCGTTATCAGCGTTGTCTGGACAATAATGGTCATCAATTCGAACATTTGCGAACATGATTCTTTAATCACATTTGTCTTCTGTATTCGAAGCTATTCTATTTCACTGCATGTTCATAAATAAAGGATCTCGTCATTCGAAGTGTGAGTACATTTTTTTGAGACACCCTGTTTAGGCGAAGAGTGCAGTGCCCGTAGCTTTGATTGTTTCCCTCGCCAGCAGCTTGTGACTCTTTTTTTCGATTACTCTGCCTATGGTTAATTAATGTTAAAATAAACTATTGCGGTACCTGGTCCTGAACGGGCTCAGATTAAAGCGATGCAAGAATAATGTGATTTGTCTTCAGTTATCGGTCTTGATCTGTAGTGAAGTTGCTGCAACATACTGTAATAATCGTAATAATGAGCTCTGAAATAAAAACATTGTAAATGTGTTGCGCAAAATACCCGTTTGATGGCCTTCTTATTAGTGAATTACAACTGAGATCTGCAAAATGAAACTTTATCCACAAAATATCGTGCTTCATTCATTACGTTCTTGTTCATAGATTCAAGAGATTATCATTTTACCTCCAAAAAAAAACCTTAAGTTTTTATTTTATTTTATCGTTTTGTTGTAAGCTCTACCTCAGCATTGCTTACCTGAACCACGGGTCTCGTCACAGCAATGTGGGTGTGGAGTACGATGATGTATTCGTGATAAGATGATATGTTCTTGATAACAGGATGTTTGCTTGATAACAGGATGTATTCCTGATAACAGGATGTATTCCTGATAACAGGATGTATTCTTGATAACAGGATGTATTCCTGATAACAGGATGTATTCCTGATAACAGGATGTATTCCTGATAACAGGATGTATTCCTGATAACAGGATGTATTCCTGATAACAGGATGTATTTCTGATAACAGGATGTATTCCTGATCACAGGATGTATTCCTGATACCAGGATGTATTCCTGATACCAGGATGTATTTCTGATACCAGGATGTATTCCTGATAACAGGATGTATTCCTGATAACAGGATGTATTCCTGATAACAGGATGTATTCCTGATAACAGGATGTATTCCTGATAACAGGATGTATTCCTGATAACAGGATGTATTCCTGATAACAGGATGTATTCCTGATAACAGGATGTATTCCTGATAATAGGGTGTATTCCTGATAATAGGGTGTATTCCTGATAACAGGGTGTATTCCTGATAACAGGGTGTATTCCTGATAACAGGATGTATCCTTGATACCAGGATGTATTCCTTATAAGACTGCTCTACACATTACACAGGAGATCACAGACCTAGCGTGTGTGTACCTGTGCGAGTACTGCCTCAAGTTCAGGAAGAGCTTCAAGTGTCTCCAGCGACACCTGGTGAGCGTCTCTCTGCTTAGGTACTCGTGCTCTCATGCTCCTGGTACTGGTTGCTTCTGACACCCATTCACTCAGTCTTATCTTTTGTGTCCAGTCATTCAGCTTTCAAGAAGAAATAAAATTGTACTATTCGATAGTTGGCTGGCATTTCGGAATTACCTGTTGAGTGATTAGGGATAATTATTTCCATGAAATTGTTTTGCATATATTTCGTTTTGTATAGTTATTATTTGTACCATATTTTTATGTAGTCGTTGTTAAGTACAATCGTCGTGTTTGTAGGCTTGTTGCACTTCATCGTATATTTTTGTTCCAGCAAAAATGTCCATTTCGACATCCACCAGGCAACGAGATTTATCGCAAAGGGACCATTTCATTTTTCGAACTGGATGGACGCAAGAATAAATTATACTCTCAGAACCTGTGCCTGCTCGCCAAGCTCTTCCTAGACCACAAAACTCTTTATTACGATACGGATCCTTTCCTCTTCTACGTGATGACGGAGTGTGACAGTAGAGGCTACCACATAGTGGGGTACTTCTCCAAGGTTAGTTTCAGTTCTCTTGTTATTTTATGTTCCTTGTGAGCATTTGATCCCGAAGTAAGCAATTAATTCTAACTTCATTATGCTCACCTTGTTCTATTGTACAGAGTGCACCTAAAAAATGCATTTAATTCTGAACATACGTCACTCGAAAATAAATGCAAGGATAATACAGACACTATTTGGAACAAACCTACTGTTATATGACGCATAACATGTGCACAAATTAATTCCTTCATTTTTTAAATCTCTGCTTTTTACGTTTTGGAAGTTCCTTATCATTGCATAAACAATATCAATTAATGGTGTTGGCTTATGTTTGTACTACTTTTTCTTGAGTGTGTCTCGATAAAACATGTGTGGCAGGCAACCTTGTTTGCCACGCGATATTAAGTATCTGTAAAATTCACTTGTTCCCACAACTGTTGTTAGCCGTGTCATGGCTGTTAGGAAGTGCGTCAACTTTTACTTTTACCCCTAGCTTAGTCGACTGGTGAGCGAATCCGCTTGCAATGCAGGAAGACCCGGGTTCGAGGACCGCTACCGCGGTGGTCAGTTTGTGTATGACTATCGCTTGGCTAGAATTACAGCATGCGACTTGGGTACCAGCCAAAGAATAAGCCAAAAGACTCGTTCCCATCGCCTCATTCTATTCGATTCTCCCTCTTATTGAAGACAAACAGCGAGTTGAAAGACGCGTGTCACCATTGAATCGAGACCTTCAACGTCTACTTCTCTAATCCCTTTGCATATTACATCGATTTCTGCTATTTTTTGAGTAGCATGTAAACTCCCACTTATGTTTCGGTCATGGTATTCAGAAAGAAAAGTTATTTTGAGCTTATATTGTAATTCAAGTAAAACTTGAATTGCAAGCATTAAGAATCAAGAATTCCTCTCTGTGCTTCCCTGCACATGTAAAAGCCAATAGGATATTTTTGGTCTGTAACTATGATTGAGAACGGCCACTTCCTTGTAATTCGTTGTGTTGAACTCTCTGTGATTTCTCTGTTCACTCCATGAAAAATAGAAAGAATTTCATGATTCAAGGCTTTCATTAAAATGATTGGAAAAGAGTCGAATTTCATAACTTTCTTTATTCTCGCTTGTTATCTACAGGAAAAAGAATCTTCAGAGGACTATAATGTTGCTTGCATCCTAACCTTACCACCGTACCAGAGGAAGGGCTATGGAAAGCTTCTCATTGAGTTCAGTGAGTGTTGACCTCTTTCTTAATTTTCCGTTGACCGCACGTGGTGAAGTGTAACAACAAAAGTCGTGTTATCTTTCATTCTGTAAAACGTTTTCGTATGGACAGCTGATAGGAAAAACAGAAACTTTGTGTGTTTCTGTTTGCATTGGCGAACCTTGTTATTTGCGTGTCCGGGTCGCCGGGTCAAAAAGTTTTGTTTGTGGATTCAACACTACGCATTGCAGCTTAGTTACATTTTCACTATATCTTAGGGATTAGACATTAATTGCGTAGATTATTGCATAAATATTTTTTCGGCATTTTTTGTAGACATTTTTACCTCTTAAAAAAAATCGGATTAGGAAATTTTTTAGGGATTGGTTGAAACTGAATTTCACTTGACACTGAAGGTACAACAACGAAAGTCCTATTATCTTTTATATTTCAATAACTTGCTATTTTAGTTATTTACTCAAGTAATGTCATTTCGCTATAAAGTGACGTGTGCTGCAGACGTAACTTGCATCACTGGAGCAACGCATGTCTGGCCGAAGTATCTTTGCAAAAACTTAGTACAACATAAATTAATCTATTCTAGAGGCATGTTTTCGTACTACTTATTTTTTACAGTCCGACTTATTTTTCATATAGTGCTAATTTTTTTTTACTTTCCTGCTTGTTTTCTCTTACCTACTTATTTTCCCTTTCCTACTTATTTTTTCACTTTGTTGATTTGTTCTATTGCCTAAACTCTAGAGTTAAGGTGTGTGTGTGTGCACCATGTGTGACAGCAATGATATCTCCAGGCTACGTGCTGTCAAAGCACGAAGGCAAGACAGGTTCGCCAGAGAAGCCACTGTCAGATCTGGGGCTGCTTTCCTACAGATCGTACTGGAAGCACACCATCCTCGACATCCTCATCAATGCCAAGTCTCTCGATGGCCAGGAAAAGCCTTTAATCACCATCAAGTAAGCTGACACCTCATGTTCCATCTCGCTCTCTTCTTGAATTGTAGTTGCGCGTTGCTGTTTTTCAAATAACTTTTTTACTAGCTGTTTTCAAATAGCTTTGTCGCTGCTTACTTAGCTAACTCTTCAGTACTCGTGCCTCTGAGCGTTGTAAGACGTGCCGTTTGCCCGTGAGCAGTTGGTTATGTGCGTTGGTTCACTGATACACCATCAGTTTTATTTATTTCACAAAAAAGTTTATCCACATCAAACCGGAGTGCTTCGAGTACTTCTAAATTCCACTTAAAAACGGCTAAATAATATGACGCTTTTTTCAAGGTAGTTCAATAGTGGAAAAGTTATTGTGTAAATTGAAAAGTCATCTGTACGACTTGGACTAAGTTTGATTCCAAAACCGACCAAAGTTTTCATTTAATTGCTGTTGTTGTTGCCGTTCCCCAACCCAGTCATTTAGTCATTTAGTTGTAATGTGCTTTACCCTACTAGCACTTTGCATCTCAGGGTGCATCGCGTGGTGGTGACTTAACCACGACCAGTACTGGCGACTTCATATTGTTGCGCAAGTAAACGTGTGATGTGTTGGTGATAGTACTCGTAAAGTATTAAACTGAATAAAACACTCTTAACATTGTTGATGTTTGAGTATCGGAAATCGGCAATCAACCTAACTTTAAACATATCAAAACTGATCGATAACTGAGGGCTTTGCAGGTAAGTGTGTTTAAACTGGCTAATTTTTCCCCGATACTGCGTTGGAGGATAATAATTTTATCAATATGTGTGAGCAGTTTTATTCATTTCGGATCAATTTGATTGCCCCAAATTTCTGTAGATAAATTGTAATGAAGCGTGTGTTTCAGCGAGATATGCGACCAAACCAAGATCAAGAAGGAAGATGTAATCTCGACTCTGACCACGATGGAGCTGATGAACTACTACCGCGGCCAGTACATCCTCACTCTGCCGCGCGAGCTGGTCGACTCTCACAACAAGGCGGTGGCGAGCCGCAAAGTGCCTAAGATTGACGACACTTGCCTGCACTGGAAGGCCAAGGACTGGGCCAAGAGAGGGAAATGGTGATAATGGGCTCCAGGGGCGGAGGGAGAGCCTCACAGGGACATGTGTGCCAGGGAAGGTATGAGTTCAACTGTAGGTGTGGTTGGCTTCAATGCAATTCATGCTTACTAAATGTGAAAGAATGAAAGGATTCGTATCGTTTATTTGTTTATTGTTGGTTATATTGACTCGAGACTCGAGTGGTAGAAATTGAAAACTTGACAAGTTACAGCAATGTTTAGCTAAATTAAATTATTCAACTATGTATTCTAGTGTAGTATGAAATCGGTGAGTTTAAGTCTGCTCACGAGAATACGTCTTCCGTGCTACAAAGTTTTACGAATGGAAAAAGAAACGTGGTATGTCAACCAGGTGAAGATGATGTTTCGAGTTCCAGCCCGAGTTCGTATTTTCTATTCTGAACTTTGTGGTCGAATTCAGACGTAGTTTTTGGTACACAATGTTTGTAAAGCAGCAAGTTACAACGAACAAGGGTTGGTCATATTTTTTACCTCCAAAAAAAAGATCGCTACTTCTATGATGTATCATTTGCTGTTTATTATCGTACCTAGTACAAACACTACCGTAACGCTTTTTATTTGTTATTGCATTCAAGTGTATTTATGGTGTGAATGTATATTTTACTGCAAGTGTTCTGAGTAGTACTTTTAATTCATGTACAATTTGTCATAGTGACAATATTATCGACCTTTTCTCCAATTTGTGTTTCTGTGGTTGCACATAACTTGTGTTATCGTGGTTGCACATACGTAACTTGTGTTCAAGGCACAAATTTGATTACTGATTCATATTTCTTATTTGCTCCCATGATACTTGTGAAAAGTGCCGTGGTATGTTATTCGTCCAATGGTTGTCCACGCAAATTGTGGTCTTGATAACTGACTAACTAGTGGAGGATTATTCTGGGAAACAATCACTAGTTCAGCTCACTTCGTGGTTTGCTATATATGAAGAAAAAACCGAGACTATTTTGAATGATGTCCTATTATTGTGCTTGAGCTCTCCTTAGTAACCCACGATGAAGTAGGCATGACTGTAGTAGGCTAGGCAGTGTCATTTTTCCCTGAGCTTCTCGTTCATTATTATTGAAATGATCGACGTATGTGGCGAGCTATTGCTTTTTCTATTGACGCTTGTATGTATCCTTGTTTACATAGTTCCTAATCCCATTTACATATTTTTTGCGCCTCAGCGGCTCATGTTACTTCTATTGACAAACATTTCGTGTTTTTATTATGTTCAAACCAAACTTAATCAGGAAAGACAACTATCGAAGGTTGAAACAGTATAACTTTCACGACGTTCGATCGTTTTAATGTGTCTGTAGGACATGTGTGCCCAAGTTGCCGTGTGGATGCTTGTGTGGACGAAGAAATAACTAAATCAAACGGTTGGTGGGTTCTTTTTTTCGAGTTCCTCCCTTAAGAGGGAAATACCTCAGCGATTATCATTTCGAGGCGAGGGTATGATTACATTGAGGTAAAATTTGATGTATACAAATTCTTCGTGTTTGATATTTATTTGACCAACAAAATGATGCATACCCTGAAACCCTGTTTAAGGTCATATGTGCGTTCTATGGGATGTGCAAATGTTTTAGTTCGACAGCTTCAAGAGAGGTTACTTCTGTTCATGAAAAATATTAGTATTTCTGATAAGGAAATACCAAGGTTGAATTTAAGCCTTCATGCCAGGCAGTTAGCATGCGTAACTCTGTCGTCCGAGAAGCTAGCGCTCCTTGAAGTTAAATGGGTTGCATAAATTCTTGTATTGGAGATTTTTACCCGAAATGTCTCTTACTTTTTGCGAGAGCTAGTGTTTACCTAGATTTCGTGAGCCACTTCAGTAGTTTCTTTAGCATCAGGCATGAATGTCAAGTTTTTTGGTCATAAATAAGTTTAGTTCTTATTGTACTATTTTAGCCTTTTTTGTGAGTTGACTGATCTGTACATATTCCGACAACCTCTGTGAAATTTCTTGTCTACTTCTGTTTTTCTTCTGTTCAGAGGTATACCTCTATTAGTAGGTCTAAAACCACAAGTACCTAAGAACCTTTTACAGAGAAACTGAAATTGTGACAAGAATCTGAGCTGCAGTGCAGTTGCTGGAGTCCAGGCTGGTGGGCTGAGTGTCACTACACTTGCCAGAAGCCTATTTGGAGCCTTTTGGAGGGCTCCAGTTCTACCAACCATTAGTAGGTCTAAAACCTACTTTTGATCTCATGCGGCACAATATTTTAGGATTATAGTGGTGATGCTAATTGTAGCCTCAATTTTTAAATTTTTGATATAACTTTATCATGCCTTATTATTTCACAACTTCATATTTTGTTGGCCATGTTCAGATCCATAGCCTACGCCATAAGATTCCTCAGTACGTAAGTCACCCTTTCATTGTACATATAAACAAATCAATCATTTGTCATCTTCGCTCATTTTCATAATATAGCCGGCTCTTGAATAGCAACCGTCTAATAAATAATTTTAAATATATATTGTTTCAATTTTTTGAGTAGCAAAATATAATGACCAGAAACCTGTTCTGATCTTTTAGGTACTTATTCCGTTATGATCGAATAGTTGAATATGATTGGCGGCTAGTAATTCAGAAAATCTGATTATCAAAGCCATAGAGACTTCACTAAAAGAGGACTGAAGCCGTTAGCTGGTCGAAGTCATGAACTTTCCGTAGATCATACTATTCTAAAGACCGGAGCTCTTGCAGATTTTCTTCTGCTAGGTTGTGTTTATTTGGGGCTCCGTAAACGTGTGCATGTAGCTCCCGGTCAGAAGGAGTTATTCCATGTCCGAAGCTCCAATAAAAGTGAAACAAGAAGAAGTAGAAGAGTTATTGCATAACATCCCCCAGGCCTTTAACCACTACACTCCGGATTCTGATGAAAACTGGTAAGTGGGGTTACCTTGTAACCAAAACCCATTGGTGCAAACTTTAGGCTTATACGACTTCAAGTTTTTAACTTATAGGGAGTGAAGTTTTGGATGGGACAAAACCCCCCTTTAAAAAGGCATTTATCTTCATTAAGATAAGCTTAAAATATAACACGTTACATATGGTTAGAATCAAAAAGGACAAGAAATTCAAATATGTTATCAATATTAATATAAAAAAGTTGTTGACTTTTGAAAAATATTTTCCCCCCCTACCTTCAAGAGGATTTTAAAACCTCCTCCCCATCCTAATTTTTTTTAAATTTTGATCTATAAGATACATGTAAGATGCATAAAACAATGTTAAGATGCAAAAACTATGAAATATAGAATTGCAGAAGCTGAATGGCAGGGTGTGTGGGATGAATGCAAAGCTCAGTACAAGAGTTTAAAGAGAATAATATATGATGCCAGAGTGAAAGATGAAAGAGAAAAAGTTAAAAATCTAAGCAATAAAGGTTTACATTTAATTAAAGAAGAGTATGATTTTAAATGTAAGGCAATAGCAGAGGTAGTGAAGTGCAAATCCATGGATTAGTAGTTTATGGATGCAAAGTGAGGGATAAGGTACAATTTGTGAAAGTAGTTGTGAACTTTTGGGAAGATTTTAATGAAAAGAATGAACAATTAGGAGATGAAAAACCAGTAAATCTTCAGTTTGGCAAATATGAGTTACAAATAGAAGATGAAGTTATGTGGAAAGAGGTTGAAAAGTTTTAAGGAAGGTGAAAAATAGGAAAGCTTGTGGTCCTGATAATATTCAACATTTCTACAGGCATGATGGTGAGAGTATAATTGAAATATTGAAACATTTTTAATGTAATGTGCAGGGATGAAATAGTACCAGATGAGTGAAGCAAATGTAAGTTGTTTTATTGTACAAGAATGGACATAAGAGCATGAAAAAACTAGAAAACTATAGACTAACTGTCTGGCTGACATTGAGTTAAATTTCTTGTGGTTTTCTGAATGAAAAAGTGAAATATGAAAGAACAAAGAGTAGTGGGTAAAGATTAGAATGGTTTTAGGAAAGGCAACTATGGTGAAGACAGTTTGTTTGTGGTAAGTGAAATAATTGAAAGAAAGAGGAAAAAGAATAAAGTGTAGCTGCCATTTATGGATATTGAGAAGACAAATAACAGAGTAGACCATTTGAGGGTTATCAACAGCCTGGGAAATGATTAATTTCAGTGAGAAGATAGTGAACATTGTAAAAAGTCTGTATATGAAGACATTTGCAATCTACAGAGTAGAAAATTTAGTGGCTGGGCAGGTGAGGAGTGAGACAAGGTTGTACTGTCTCCCTTACTGTTTGGTTTATACATAGAAAAATTAGTTGTTGGCTTGAAAATGAGTGTCTTGAGACTGAAAATTGGAGAGGAAAAACTTAGTTGTTTGCTAGAGGCTTATAACATTATTGTGGTTGGTGAATCAGGGCAAAACCTACATGTACATGGGATGCTTAAAATTATGGATGGATATAGTAGAGACATTAAGGTGAAATTTGGGGAGATAAAGTAAATTTATGGTTATAAATGCTGATGAAACTGACAGAGATAGAGAATGGAATATTGCAGAAGATAGGCAGAACTAAGAAATATAAGTACCTAGGATGTATGTGGAGTGAAGATGTATGCACAAAAGCAAAAAGTGAGAAGTGCACAAGCTATGCATTGGTGGGAAAGATTAAGCAGTGTGACCAAGTATAGAGATCAAGTATGAATGTGTTAGACAGAAATGTAGCACTACATTACTGTACCTAGTATAATGTATGGTATGAATGTTCTGGCTTCAACTGGAGGAGACTCTAAAAAGTTGGAGATGCTGCAGAATAGTGTTGGGCATTGGCATTAAGTGCTCCAAAATGGATGGCTGTAGAAGCAATTAGAGGGTATCTTGGGTGGAGTCCATTTTCTGAAAGAAAGAAATGTTGTTTCATTATGATGTGAGAATTGAGCAAATAAGGGGTTTAAAATTCACAAGATTGACCATGTAAGGATTAGAAGGCCTATGAATAGGGGGTCATTGAGAAATATGGGGGGTGAAGTACTGTAGTGGGATTGCAAAAAGTGGTTGAAAGAAATTGGAAGATGAACAAAACACTATGGTCTGAATAAATGAAAGCATAGCATGACTGGGAACACCAGCTTAACTTGGCATGCCTGTAAGAATGTACTAAAGATTGAAATTTTCTATGATGGAAGTTTGGCAGCCAACTCCTGTTTGCCATCAGATGTAAGGCATTAAGTGTGAATTGGCACACATTGAGATAGAATGAGGGGAATAACAGGTTGTGTATACAGTGTAACAGTGGATTAGAGGAAAGAATTGAACATCTAGTTTTAGAATATGGTAAATATGAGCACGAGCGAGAGAGCTTCATGGATGTGGTTTGTGAGCAGTATGGAGAGAACCAGTAGAATGGCAGATGTGTTGAAGAGGACTCCGGTATGAGCTTTTAGAGCTGGATAAAGAATGCAATAGAATTGTTGTGGATGCAATGAAGAATTTTCTACTGTTGTCATGGATTAAGAGCCATTGACTCAAAACAGTCAGTCACTTGGATTAGAGGATGACTACCTGGCCAGTAGAGGGTCTGTTTATGATGAGCTGGCTCTTCCAGTAATGTCTTATATTACCTGATTTTTTATTCTACATGGAATGGCCAAAGTGGCTTTGGAGGAATTATCTTGGACGAGTTTGGCAGACAGGTGAAAATTTTTGGGATGCCACCTTGTTGGTGTGTATTCTAGAGCAAATTAAAGGACCTAACAAAAGACCTTGACTGCCGTCGGCCCTTAGTCTCTGTTACTGGATTGATGAAGCATTTTTCAGTGTGCAGAGGTTGTAGTGCTCATGTGGAGGAAATAAATGAGCAAAAGGACATTAAATTAATGGTCATCAGAGTTAAAACGGACTACTATTTTAACTCGTGTAAATTGAACCATGCATGAATTGGAAGGGTTCCTCAATGATGGAGGATTGTGCTTCTCGTCAGGAGAGGGTGACTGTGATAACAATGAATGAAAATATTTTTAATTGATAAGGCAAGAATGTATGACTTAAAGCAATTTATCTATGTGCCTGCTATCTTTCTAATATGGGGCAAATGGTCAAGATGTATTGTTGTTGATTGTACACTTCAATCTACATATAAATAAAGAACTACCATGGATAGCTAATTGTTCATATCAATTGTACAGAGAGAAACATTCCAGGACCATGCCATTGTTAAGCGACAAAGGCGTTTCCGCCAACGACAGCGGTCGAACAAGCACCATCGTCCTGGGCATGGAGGGTAGCGCCAACAAGATTGGCATTGGCATCATGCGCGACGGTGTTGTGCTTGCTAACCCCCGGCGCACCTACATCACTCCACCTGGTCAGGGTTTTGTGCCGCACGACACTGCCAAGCATCACCAGGTATTGTGTTCTCCTATGCAGTTGTATTTTAGAAATGTTATGACCAAGCTATCTGGACTCGATTCCATCACTTGCTGCTTGGCTAGGCATCTCAAGGGCTTCTTCTAACTGCATTCACACCAAGGATATTAAAGTATTCAGCTTTATAGGAGGCAAGAAAAGGGTTACGTCCCATTCACTTGTTGAGACTAAAGTCATGGCTATCGCACTTCTGCAACTTTTTTGAGTCAAACGTTTTATATTGGATTAAATCCGACCTTACTGGATGTACAATGAAGAAAGGGTTAATAACGTAGTAGTTTGAAAATGACGCTGCCGATATGAAAGAGTTTTTTGAAGAACTCGTATTGTTAACGGAAGTAAATAAATAAATACTCATTCGAGTGTGAACTGTGAATACACAAACTGTGCATGTAGTATTTTATGCATGTGACTCTTAGATGGAGACTCATTCTTTGTTAGAGCTGGGCTAGAATATTGCAATAATTTCTAATACTGAGAGGTCTTTGCAAACTATTGCTCTAAATCATTTTCTCAGATCATAATTCGTATTTTAAATATGTTTGCATTTCCTTTTCGCCTTACATCAGATGCTTGTTTTGTTGCTCTAAAGGGCTTTGCCAACGCAGACATGGATATGAGACGTTTTTGCAGGCCTACTCAAATTAAGTCTACTCTGAGTTTCTCTCTGGTCGTCGCCGTCGCTAATCTGATACCGTGGTTTAACCCTGAATTAAGGGTTTTTAAGTGTTCATTTTTGTGTGCTTTAGCATCTGATGTTTCATATGCATTTGGCATTTAATTTGCTGTCATTTTGGCTTGTTTGCAGAAAGTTGTTCTAGACGTGTTGAGCGAGGCGATGGCAGAAGCAGACATCTCTGGAGATGACGTGGACGCTATAGCTTTCACATCTGGCCCTGGTATGGCTGCCCCTCTCATTTGTGTTGCAGTAGTTGCGCGTACCCTGGCTTTACTCTGGGGCAAACCACTTGTGGGTGTAAACCATTGCATAGGTCACATTGAGATGGCCCGACACATCACTGGGGCGTCTAACCCTACCGTGTTGTATGTGAGTGGTGGTAATACGCAGATCATCAGCTACCTACAGCTGCGGTACAGGATTGTTGGAGAGACCATCGACATGGCCATTGGTAATTGTCTCGATAGGTTTGCCCGAATACTCATGTTGTCCAATGACCCAAGCCCTGGTTATAATATCGAACAAATGGCGAAAAAGGGCAAGAAATATTTCTCGCTTCCTTACACCACCAAGGGAATGGACGTGTCATTTTCAGGCATTCTCTCATACTTGGAAGCACACGTCGATAAAGTTTTAAGATCGGGCGAGTATACGAAAGAAGATTTGTGTTTCTCTCTACAAGAGACGGTTTTCGCAATGCTTGTGGAGACGACGGAGCGCGCCATGTCACACAGTGGGTCTGAGGAGGTACTCATATGTGGTGGTGTTGGTTGCAACGAGCGGCTCCAGGAGATGATGGGCATCATGTGTAACGAGAGAAATGCCAGGCTCTACGCCACAGATGAACGCTTCTGCATCGACAACGGTGCTATGATCGCCCAGGCTGGTTATTTGATGTTCAAATCTGGTGTCACGACAGCGCTCGCTGACAGCACAGTCAGTCAGCGGTATCGTACTGACGATGTCCCAGTTGTATGGAGGAGCTGAAACTTACGTTACTCTAGTTCTTATTTTTATGATATTTCGACGAGTGTTAATTTAAAAGTTATGCTCTGTAGTCACTGTTTAGGTAATCATTTAAGGTATCCCTTTCACTCTAATAGCTTTGGTCAATGCACAGCAGAAAATTATCTGTGTTTAGGTGCAGCTAAACAATATTTTTTTATATATTACGTGATCTACGAAAGCTTTTTCTTATCATGCTGCAAACTCTATCGAATGGATACGGAGACCTCGGCTAATATTTAGTCTACCTTGACAGAGACGCTAGATAACGTCTATACTTTATTTTAGTCTGGTGCAGAGGGAAAGCTATTACCCTATTAGACAAGATTTTTTGTTTATTTCATGTTTCAAAATATAAGTAAGAAAAGGAGGTACACATAGACTGGGAGGCCATAATTGTATTATATCATGTCTTTGTGTGACCGCGCCAATACTCGAAGTAGTGTTGTCAGCACTGGGATGGTCGTACGACATGTTTCAAGTCCCACTTTCGGTTTGAACTTTATGTCTTTGTATGACTGAAGTTTTAAAATGTTGTGCCCGCTTTCGAATGTATTTCTCATATGTAAGACGAAAAATGAGATTTAAGACCTTGTCTCACGAGTATGTTCAGTTTATGAACAGTGTAAGATGTTTTGTTAAGTTTGATAGTACCACTTAGGTTTGTAATTTCAGTTAGTTTTTCATACCCTAAGTATTATTTGGTGAAATCTAAATACAGGGTGCAGTAGCATAACTTCCTTTTTTCAGAGGAAATTCTTTCCATAAAAAGGAAGTTATGTTGTCGCACCCTGTATAAGCCGGCTGTCGAACTGCGTACTGAAGATTGATTTACTTGTTCAGTTTCACTATCTATGGCGGGAGAGGGGTGTTTGGTTTGAAGAATATTGATTTTTTTAGCAACCATATCGCCCAACCTTATTTTCCAGCAATTGTACTGCAGAGACATGCAAGAAGTAAAAAGACACCTTCATTTCTTTACATTTTTGATCGAAGCATCTTATGTGTTCAGTGTTGTAAAACTATAAACTGCAAAATACATCGAAATACTCGAGCAAAGATTACTTCCGATGTATTTACACGATAACAACGAAAAAGTAATTTTCAGTCATGTAAGATGAAGCTCCATGCCAAACAGTAAAAAGGACTTAACAATGGCTGACTAAAATGGAATTAAAAAGCTTTCTTGACTAAACCAATCGCCAGACGTGAACCTAATGGAAAATCTGTGGAGCATATGGGATAGGATTATACGAAGAATTCGACTGAAACCAGTGTCTCAAGATTAATTGTTTCAATTGTTGCGTGAAAAGTGGGCAGGAATTCTACAAAAAACAATCGTAAAGCTCATCATTGATGACAAAAAGGATTTCTCGCTTAAAAACTGTAAAGAAAATGTCTACTAAATACTAAAGAAATTAGTCCTACTTATCCACATATTACATTTCAATTGTTGGCTTTGCATGTTAAATAAAAACTTTTGAAGATTAAAGGTGTCTATTTTCTTCTTTTATGTCTGTGTTTACAGTTTATATGTTCAAAAAATTCCGAAATCATATATCAGCAACACTGATCTGCGATGTTTGAAGGTCTAACTTATGATATCTGATTTTAGGTCATTTTTTGCACTGAATCCGAAAATTACACTCATTTTACTCAATCGGATCAGGTTGATGAAATATTAGCACATTAAAAATATCCTTAATTGTTATTTATTTGTAGGTGAATAAAACGTAAAATTGAAAATATTAAACTGATTTATTCACTGAAGGCCCACAAAATATTTTGAATAGATAGCAAGAAGAGTATAATGAACTAAGGAAGCTACTCATGGACGAATGGTCTCTTCAGGGGCTTCCGTTTGTACTGAGGAGACTGCGCATCACTCTTTAGGCACCAGCAGTAGTCGGCCAGAAAGTTGACATCCCATCGGCCTTGATTGCGTTCCTCTATAATACTGATATCTTGGTAAAAGCCCTCACCCTCTTCTTCACTGGAGTCTCCACAATTCTCTGAAAAATAGTCCAGATGAGGCTGTAAGAAGTGCATATTCACTGACATGCCCGCACCAAGTTGGTGGAAATTCTCCATTAACTCATCAACCACCTTCTGGTACTGGACACTTCTGTGGTTGCCAAGGAAGTTTGTAATGACTAACTTAAGGGACAACTACGCAGAGAGTTCAGCAGGATTCAGTGCATCATCAAAACTAGTGTCCTTCATGAGTTCCCTTATTTGAGGTCCATCAAATATACCTGCCTCAATTTTCTCCATGCTTTTTCGTTGAAACTTCTGATGAAGGAAAGCAAATCCACCACCTTCCATGTACCATTGTACATGGAAGGTGGAGGATCATGAGACCTTTACAAAGTTCTTCATGAGACCGAGTTTGATGTGGAGGGGTGGAAGCAATATCTTGCTCGGTTCAACCAGAGGGTGGGACACAACGTTGTGTGATCCAGGCTTTAATCATTGTTTTGATGGCCACTCTTGTCAGACATAATGTTGGTCATCAGCACGGCTATCCCATAAGCACAGAAAGCATGGATACTTTGTCTAACCACCTTGAAGTCCGAGGATGCGTCCAACAACTTCAAGATCTCTACAGATCAATCATTTATGTTCCTGGTAGTTCAGAGCAGACAACAGACGTTTCATGCTTTTGTAAGATTCTTTCATTTGTACTGAGTGCCCAACAGGGATCGATGAAAACTTGTTTCCGATATTCAGAACTGCTTTGAGACTTCTGTTAGATGAGTCAATGAAAAGTCTCTATTTTATAGCATCATACTTAAAACAAAGTAATTCAATGAGGTCAGCAATATTGCTACGGTAGACCAGTGAAGATGCTTCATCAAACTTGAAAAATTTCTAAATTCTCTCTCTCGAACCCGACACCAATAGAATGTTCCTGGCGCCAGTAGACGTTTCTCTCAAAGACGAGAACCCAGTAGCTGGGCAGACTCCTTCGAAAGGTTCAGGCTTCGTGTCAGGTCATTGAGTTCGACTTAGGTCAAAAGCACCGGTTGGTCGTCCTCTTCTGACCTGTTTGATCACACTTAGCTGTATCAATCATGTCACTAGATTCAGAATCAGAACTAGATTCCATGGAGACATTTAGCTCAGAAACAGGAACATCGGTGCCATGGGGGACTGGCTTTATAGCAGAAGGAACATCAGGTGATTGAACATGGTATTTGTTCTTGCGATTGATGCCTTATAAATTTGTCATGCAAAAGTAGCAGTCGCTAACGTGATCTTTCCCTTCCCTCCACACCATTGGGACACCAAATGGCATATTCGTCCTTTTGTTGTTCCTCCGATCTCGTAAGTTATCTACACATATTTTGCAGCAGATATGGGGAGCAAATAGCTTATCCTGGTCCCCCTAGTTTGACTCCAAAGTAAGCGTGATATGCATTCTTCACAAAATCTGTAATTTTTGCTCGACCGTCTGGAAGAACCACATGTCCGCAGATGGAACAGAACCTATTAGGATGGTTTTTACACTTTCGATCCATTTCTCTAGATCTGAAAAGAGAAATAAAAATGATTATTATAGGTTACCCACGACCCAGTTTTGCAAAAGCAAAGTCCATAAACGCTTGGATTACAATGTTAGAGAAAAATATGCTGGAAAAGAGATGAAATATATTTTGGAAACCAGACATGACCCAGAAAACTAAACTGTTTTTGAATTCAGGATGCAAAAGGGTCCTAATTCAGTTGGAAAACCCTTGGCCTTTTAAAAAAGTTTTGAAACGCAGACCAGTGTAATTAGTCATCATTTTTGCATTAACACATTATTTTGTACCCAATACGACGCTGTTTTAGGATCACAAAACCAAAGTCCATTTCACTAGATAATAAATTATTGAAGTATCTTTGTTTATAATACTTTAAGAAATCTCCTTAGGCAGCAACTCCAGCGACTGCCTTCCAGCAACTACTGTAGGAAATGCCTTTAACTGACAACTTCAGAAAATGCCTTCAAGCAATTACTTCAAAGAAAAGCAGTAATCGGGTCTCTCGGTGTGTGAGACGGTTTCCCACGATGTCTTTGATTGAGCAGATTAGATACAGCGTTCATTTTGTACACCACTCGCTGTCTCCAAGAGTCTTCACTCGAACGTCAAGGCCATCAGTGTCTCTGACTGTCTCTGTCTACACTGCGCCGTACGTCCTAGTCAAGTAACCGTTGTCCTACACTAAGTGTTGCTGCGCACAAATACAATGCATAGAATTAAATAGATTCTTTCAATACGTTCGTGCTTTTACAATCTCTTGAAATAATATTTGAACTTCATGTCGCAGAGTGTAAAGAAAATTACGCGTATGATCAGGTGTGAATAACACTGAAGTTGAATAAAACTACTTTTAAGTTGTGCATGTATGAAAAGAGTGCAAAAATATTGTTCAAGAACCTAATGAAAGTGGATAATGAGGAGTCAATGAATATATTAGTGATGGTATTTCCTAAGATCGAGTACGTGCTGTTTTCTGATATTCTCGTTTGTAATTCTCCAATGTTCTATTTTCTCCGTAAAAAACAAGTTATTTTATTTTTAAAGAGTGGGAGAAATAACAGACATGACTAAGAATGAAATACCAAATGTGTTTGTCATTTACGAAGCCATAGTTGGAAACTTTCTGTGAAGTCAACGCTTGAATCATTAAAAAAAACTATTTTTGAGCAAACACTAATGAAACATGAATTTCACAATTTTTTTATGGATGAAGAAATTTAGAAAAGACATGATGAATTTTACCATACATAATAATATGTCCATAACAAGTTTATTAAAAAATACAACTGGCAAGCTCACAAGTAGAACGACAGGTTTAAACTAGTTTAATAACAAATTCAATAATGAATTCATATATAATAGAAGTTTATGAACATGTTTAAAACAAGTTTAATAGCAGGCTGATTTCCTGAATTTCATATGGTATACAATCCATACCTGCCAATGTTCAGTGTATCGCAGAAGTCTATATTATAATAACTTGAAGACTCTGATATCTGAAAATTGATTTTTGGGATTTCGCGTTAAGCAAAAACGTCATGAGACTCTAGTCTTTTCATGGGAAAAATGATTAAATTTGCTCCGTATTATTTTTTAGCAGTTCCACTTCACGTACATGTGGTTGTCAATAGTACTCTCCGTATTACTGTTTGTAAATATTCCCTATTAGTTCTTCCTTGTTAAATTGCATCCCGTATTGCTTTTGTTAATATTTCTTTACGTATTACTTTCAGCAATAGATCTCCAGGTATTACTTTTGGCGAATTGTTTTACAGTAATATTGTTGCAAATAATGCTCCACTATGTTTTAACCTTCATCAGCTGTTTTGAACTCTACATTGAAGTCACGACTTAAAGTCCAAATAACTTAATAATTTGAGACATGTTTTAAAAGTCACTCTTTTTTTAGTCTTTCTCTGATGGGCAACATCCATTTTTATTAAACCCGATGATATTTGATCATCACCGTTAACTGTAATAATGATTAAATTTGATAGATAATGAACAAGTCATCCTAAGCAGTCAACCGGAAATTAAATATTACAATTTTATTTAATTTCAATTACAACTTCATGATTTAATTTTTCACTCTCATCATTTTTTCGGTCTTTCCCTGATGTTAAACATCCGATTTTGTTAAACGCGATGATATTGATTCTAAACTGTGCCTAAAGGATATATTCGCTTATCACCTAGACAGTGTTCACAATACCTACCACGTCAGAATTTACATAATCGTCACCACTGACTACCTAATCTGCCCCGTATTCATTTTTTAATTTTGGTGTTATCTTAAAGCTTTTGTGCCTCCTTTTAGTACATATCTTTAGAGTAGCAAGATAATATGAAAAATTATAACTTTGTATCACAGTAACTCCATTCCGACAACTGATATTTCAGTTATTCAATCCATGATATGTTTAAATTTCCTTTTCATATATCGGCTTCTTTGATACGTAACTTTTGATATGATCATTACCATTAAGTTCTCCCAAATATTTCATTATTTTTCGCGTATTTAAGCATGACATTTAGGCCTTCATTCTATGTTAGGTTTCACGTCATAGTATAATCATGAACTCAATTGTTTGTAAATGTTTTGTTACAACAAGTAATTGTGAAACCACAAGACTTCGGTCTACTACAGCTCTCATTATATCGAAATATAAATCATTAATCATTTGTGGCGTGTTCTAGCTTTTCGCTATCATTTCTTAGTTTTTCTCTGATTCGTAAAATTTCATTTTACTGAACACATTTAAGTTGTCTGCTATCAGTGATAATAATTCCTATGAATTGTTCGTATCATCACTAAGAGGTCGACCAGTAAATTAGAAATTGAAACTTAGAATTTCACTCAGACTTGTATTTTCAAATTCAAGAGATTTAGCCTTACTACTAGGATCTCAAACTGTAACATTGCTCTGTATGTAAATTCTTCTGGAGTTAACGCTATGTTGCAGTTTAAGATGTGCCTCGTAATTTATAATTCTAAATCGTGCCTCAAGAGAACAATCGTTTGCACTGCTGTATTCACCTACTATGCTGATATTAGGATTAACAACGTCACCACTAGCCGTAAGTTGTTAGCTTTAAGATTTGAAAACCCGATTCCTTCTACTGTGGATTTATACTGTACTCTGTGATGTATTGGAATAAAGTGGGTTGATTTATTTATTTTATTTAGGTTTACCTACACGAGTTGTGGAAAAAAATGAAACAAAGACGTATTGTATTTTTCTTATTGATTATTCCGGATTACGTACCAATACAAGGTGAGAGAACTTTTTTCGATGAAGGTTCCGCTGTGACTCTCATAGGATCAACATAGGAAACGCGTTCAGTAATGACGCAATTGTTGCCATAGAATCACCTCTACTGCCCAGTGGCAGCGTTTTTAAAGCGTGTAAAATCGGAGCTGTAAACGTCGAGAGATAAATTGATGAACTCAACGTTTCTTTTCCTGCATGATTCGAAACGATGCATGCGAGGATATCGCACGAATATATAGATTGAACTCAACAGCCTAAATTCATTTCATGATGAGGTTATAAGTGAACGTTTACCATAAACCACTTCACAATTATTATTAGCATAGTAATTAATCATTTATAATAATTTGCGTACCCTACACCTTATATTCTCGGTAATTATTTCATCAAACTTATGCACCTGATTTTCATAATCAAAATAAACAATTCCTTTTTCAGTGTTACCTGATGAAAGGAATTAAATTAAAGGCTATTCTAAAGTGCGAATGATACAGGGTGAGCCACAAAAAGTTTTCTTTGTTTCAAATACTTATAACTGCGTAACTAATGTCGAGAAACTTCAGCATGATCTCATTCACACTACTATTTAATGTACTTTTATCAAGTAAAACCATTTTGTATTCATAAACATTGTTTACGAACAGGTAATTAAAAAGTGAGGATACTTTTTTCGCTTTTGCACGAGAGCAATTCTATAAGCGTAATCTGTAATTTTACTTACATAAAAAACAGTGAATATAAGAAAAGGAAAAAATAACAGCAATAGACTTTTTAGAGCAAAATCTTTACTTTTTATTAAAACATAGGTACATAATGTTTCCATTATAACCAATGACCACTGTTGTTTTCAAGGCCCTTTTGACATCGGACTCTCATTTCTCTCATCGATTTTCTAATAATTCCGGGATTGTTTTTAAGTTCATTGACATGGCAAATGATACGATCACGTAAATCTCCCAGGTCTGTTGGAGGTGTTTTATAAAATTTATCTTTGAGGAGACCCAAAGAAAAAATCACACGGAGTCAGATCGGCACTGCGCAGTAGCCATTCTACCGCATGTCCAACTCCAATGACACGATATTCAACAACTTCTATTGAAGTGTTCTTTATGTTAATATTTATGTGGCATGTGGCTCCGTCTTGCATCCACCACAATCTCAAATTTATGCCCGTAACCAGCCTGTAGCTGTGGAATAATGTCTTCATTGAGCATGTCCAGGTTTTTATCGCCATTCAAATTCTCTGCATGGAAAATTGGTCCGATAACGAGGCCAAACCCAGAGAACCCAGTCCAAACTGAAATTTTTTCTCGGGAGATCGTTTTTTCGAAAAAATCCTTGGTTGCTATTTGTAAAGCGAATATGACCTATT
The DNA here is from genome assembly GCA_006783055.1 of Trinorchestia longiramus. Taxonomy (NCBI): domain Eukaryota; kingdom Metazoa; phylum Arthropoda; class Malacostraca; order Amphipoda; family Talitridae; genus Trinorchestia; species Trinorchestia longiramus. The sequence goes on along the minus strand of VCRD01000991.1, from coordinate 105,686 downwards.
ATTTTGACGATTAACAACATCATTCATATGGAAAGCTGCCTGTTTGATACAACGAGGGTTTCAATAAGTTTTTCATGTCTCTCCATAACCCATCGGCAAAACATTATTATTTCGAGATCATTTTTGACAATTCCTGTCCAATTCCAAACA
>VCRD01000991.1:69960-104420 GCA_006783055.1 Trinorchestia longiramus | reverse complement strand
CATGTTTTCCAGGGGAATATATGTCATCACAATTATTACGATTCCTAGGACACTATTACTAAAACAGTAACATAGACAAAAAGTGAATCTAGACACTGCAATATCTTATATGTAAGTACACACTCATACTGCTACATAAATTAGGAACGCTAGGGAGTAAGAGCATCAAACGAAAAAGAGGCAGGAAGCAAGTACTAGACATCAATGGCCTACAATTCGTATTCACTAATGAAAATATCCTTCTTGAAAGAACAACCTCTGTTTGTTACGTAGTTGCCGCAAGCTGAGCAATCATTTATACATACTCCAGCGTACTAAATATACTTTGTGACATGGTAGTGAGTTCATCTGAGTTTTATTTCACGGATTTACAGTTCAATCTGGGCTCCTAATAAACTACAGGGTCTTAGTCCAGTACACAAAAATTCATTTGTCCAAAGTGTGAGTCTGAAAATAAACATACTTTTCTTTTCATTTTATACTATTTTAAGGTAGACCAAAATAAGAGGAAAACGAAACCTCGTCTGAATCGACAGTTTTCGAACTTCATCACGGTAAACATACAGGAAAACGGAAGTTCGAATTATAACAACAAAATTTACGTACGTAAAATTGCAGCCAATTATTATTAGATCGCATAATTGATAAAGATAATAATTATTCATTCATCATTGTATTGAACGTCCAAAAAATTTATCTACATACTCCCACATCAAGAAGATATTCTAAGTAAATGAAATGGATGAATAAAAATAAATCAGATAATTATTTCACAAGCTAATTTGGTCGCTTATTATTAATGATACACGGTATGTAAATACGCACTGCATATCAAAGTTACGATCAACAACTCTCGAATATATCTGCACTACTGTCCATCCTACAGCATGCCCAAAACTACATAATAAAACAATAAAATATTTTGAAGAGGATATTAACGAAAGAAACTTGATTTGGTTTGGAAGTGCTAGTTTTTCTACCACAAGAGAAAAGGCTTTGTGTTTGAAAACGAGCGCGTAAGTGAACTTCATATAATATTTACCAGACTGTAATACAAAGGAATTCAGGTTACAATAGTTTATCGGTGCATTCATGAGCTAGCAGAAGTAAACTTGACATATGAATGAGCTCCGCACAAACTGATTGCCCACAACCAGAAACCCAAAATCAGCAGTTCACATCCGCTTTTTGGGAGTACTGCTTTCGGTTCGTCAGAGTTGCTCTGTACATCTTAGTCCCTAGATATAAAAAGTAAGAAAAACATTGAATTCGTTTTAAACTCGCAGCGACAAGCAGAATTGCGAACACTGGTACAATACCCGGAAGTTTTCTTATCGTTAGATCCTTACACAAAAAAAAATCAACTTTACGTTCTAAGGTTTAGAAAAGTTACCATCCATTCGTAAATAGACCAACAATTCGAACCAAATAGCTTACATCTGTTAATAAAATAAAATTAAAAACATAATTAATGGTTATTTTACCTTATAAGTTTCATGTCATTGTACTTTAAGTTGATAGAAAACATTTATGCAAATTTTCAAAAACTCGAGCCAGAGAAACAGCTTTATGCTCCTGAGAGTCATGTAGTAAATTCATCATGTATCAATTGTTTTCCAGCTTAAAAATTTTGATTTATAAAAGAATAAAATGTGCTGGAATAGAGCGATGTAATGCAGAGTTCTAGGCTCTAAATGTGTACTCAGATTATCATGGTTAAAGGAAAATGCCGACAAAATATTTTTATTCATACGGTATTCTATTTCAGTTCTAATATTTCTATTTTGCTTTTATCAAACTTCATTAGGACTACAACTGACATCGGATTAGCAAGCAAACTCCTATTGCAACATGTGAAGGAATTGATCATGCCTATTTCTTCGCTTTACAAAAGTTATGAAACCCTGAAAATCTCAACCTTAAGCACAATTCTGAGTCAAGAAGGAGTGTTTTTGCATAACATAAACGAATTTTTTGTCACGCTTAGAAAAAATCCGACAGTTAATTGAAATAATGCACGCATGCATGAAGACATAGGACAGTGAGAAATTGGAAGTTTATCACCAAAGTTTATATGAGGCCTAGACAAGTGAACAAACGCACTCGTCAGAGTTGAAATGAGGACTTTCCACTGGCGTCGAGACAAAATTACTCTTCGATAATTTGAATAAAAGTCTAATTTAGTGAACCCAAGTTATCGATATTATCCTCATATTCAACAGGGCAGCTTAAATCCATGGCTTGAATGAATAAGTTCTTTATTTCAACATTACATTTTCTAGTGGATGTCATATTCATTAATAATTCAAACATTCCTGTACTTTACTCAGTAATACGCAGCACTAATCAAAACATTACTCGCAGTTGAAGAACGAGAATCTATGATACGAAAAACTTCATGAGTGCCCGAGTAAAATCGCAGTAAAATCGAGTAAATTGAAACGTCGGAGGAGTTCCTTAATTATAGGAGTTCTAATTATAGTGAAAGGTAACATTTGATATTTATGATGGCAAGGGCGACGGACACGAAAGAAGTGCAAGGAGGTGGAGCCATTGTTTGATGAGCTGCCAACCATAGTCGCTGCACACACTCAACTGATCGTCCGTGTCTTACAACCAATGTGCTCACGAGGCTCATGCGAAACTACGAAGACTCACTGTCACACCTTGCTTCATCTAGCAGTGTGCATTCATCTAGTGAATGACACAAGTATTTATTTAATGAGTAAATAATAGAGTTCATTCAATAAGAGTTGAATGACTAATGTAGGTTTTATGTGATACAGATTTTGATACACGTGTAATACAATAATCCTTACCTGAATAATACAAGAAATAGTAAAATTCTTATACAATGTCTTGTGGAGCAATGCCCAGCAAATGCACAAACCATACGTCAGAGAGCAGCCACTTTGTGTGTAACTTCTGACATCGAACAAAGAATAAAACTTGCCATAAGTTGCCATCCTGAAGCGTCACGCAGCGTCAGCGATGCGACGTTATGTCCACCAAAGCATATCGGCCTTGCCGACATCGATATAAGTATGCCGCACCTCATAGGAATTAGGAAATGGAAAAAACTCACTTAACAACGAAAAAAATGAAGGGCATGTTTTCTTTTTTAGATTGTAGGAGCTGTTATGTACAAAAAGTGAGGAGGTGACACGTACACGTCACAAAAATCAGGAAAAGAATCTAACAATCTACATATACTTGCCCGATCCCGTGGAAATTCCACGATTTAGATTTGACTCATTTGAAATTATTGTAAAGATAAATGTATTGAAGATTTACGACGAATTATTCGGTTTTAAATGAATCCTTTTCATTATTATATACAGGACTTCCATTGTGCATCTTATCGAACGATAACGTGGCCCAGATAGTACCCGTTAAAATTCTTTGATTCAAAAGTAAGAGCATTAAGGATCTATGAAATAAATACATTTTTCAATTTTACTCGTGCTACCATCAGAATCAGAATATTTTTCTTGAATATTTACCGAACTTTCATTGTGTATCTTACCTAATGATAACATGGCCGTGTAAGAGAAGACACTTAATAACGAAACAAATGACGTGTTTTATAGTGATCCGGTGCCTTTGGTATCCACAATACAATGCTTACAATACATGCATACTCGTTTTGATTTCAGTTCAATAATTTTTCTTCAGTAATAGATAGGAAGTAATGGGACGGACACACACAAATACAGAGAGATGGATATACATAGTCTATTATGTAGTCGATTATAGTCAATTATATATGTAGATAAAATAGGAAATAGAAGTTCTGTATACATTATGAAAAATATTCAGATTCTGATAATATAATACTACGAGTAAAACTGAAAAATGTATTTCAATTTATAGATCCTGAATGATATCACTTTTAAATCAAGGAATTTCAACGGGTACAATCTAAGCCATGTTATCGGTAGATAAGATACACAATGGAAGGTCTGCATATATTAATGAAAAATATTCATTTAAAACATAACAATTCGTCGCAAATCTTCAATGTATTCATGTTTATAATAATTTCATATCAGTAATATCTAAACCATGGAACTTCCACGGGAACTGTCTAGTCTTCAAGAACTGAAGTAAATTATTTAAAGGAAAAAAGTCGGTCAATTTCAGCATGAAGCTATGAAACATAAAAAACACATTCAAGAACTACACGCTTAAAGTTGATCAGTGAAAGTCTTCAGGAAACAGTAGAGAACAGCGAGGGAAAGTCAGGTAGCTGAGTCGCAAGGACACAGCATTTGACTGCAGAGTTCCACTTGCATAAAACATCTCATCTTCACAAGAGTAAGAAAGAATGTGACTTCAAGAATGCAAACATGCTAGCGATTACCAAAGATGGGGAATTATTTCAAGCCGTTCAAGGGCAAAATTTTCAAGGAAGTTGCTGCCAATGAAGCTAAATGTCACAAGCAAATGCAAGCATGCATTTTTAACTTATTTTTGATGAAGGTCTTACTTATTTTTGCTTCCAGCCGGGAACAACAACTGTTATTTTGTGTATGGTATATTTTCTCCACCATGCTTGAGAGGGTTAATAAAAGAACAGTTTCGGAAGACATTACTGAACAAAACAGATATTTATACTGTATTCCTAAATATTAATTCACAAAGTATTCCCGTAGTTCATAAAATAATATTTATGATGTATTTCAATAAATTTTTGTTGTTTTCTCAGGCCTGTGGAGACAAATCGTTATAAATTCAATCCAATTGGATTTTTAATGAGTGAATTACTAATCCAAAATTAATGAACACATCTTCACAAAAAGAAGTTAGAGCACAGCAAATCTCTCAATAAATTATGACTCATGCACAACACGATCTGTTATTATGAAAACAATAATTTTCGTGGAACAGCTCTGATCTCGTCATAAGCTCCAAAAAGCTTCACTTTCATTTCTTATGACAAGTGTGTTGCGATCATCATACATGTTGCCTAAAGCACGCACTCATAAAAGAACTTGTTACGCCACGAAAGCATGAAACAAACTTCACGGAAACGTCTGAACCAAACAACCATGTGGCTCCACTGCTTGCTATGTCGAAGCCAGCCAGCAAAGTTCACTCAGGCCGCTGGACACAAGTTCAGCTACACGAAAAGATTCCACTGGGGAAGAGGGTTTTATTTTGCGGAACGCGAATTGCAGTGCGACGTAGAAACAACTTAGCGTCCAACTGAATAATAAAATATACTCATATAATTCATATTTCAACTTGTGGGTAACTCATACGTTGAATGGTTTTGGTTTGTTACACCGAACAAAAAATGAAAAATTTCTACAGCATCCAAACCATCAGTGACATTAAAAATTTCCTAATAGAAATCCGGCGTTTGACAAACCTTGATTGTAACTTATGAAATTCTCTCTAAAAATCATATAAAATGCTAGAACGTACTTATTAGCTTCAAAATTATCTCATTGCGATGAACCACAGTCTCCATCTCATAGCGCACTAGAGATAATGTCGCCAGGAAACTCAAAAGAATTAAAGGTTGACACAAGAAAATTTGGCAGAAGCACAATCGCTTAGTCTGAAGTTCGCCGGTACCAGCCGGCATCGAAGCAACTATTCTCAACATGAACGGAAAATCTTGTTACGTAAGTTATGTGTAGTGGGATTTAAATCTGAGTCACAGTAAATCGTGCAGTGGCAAGAATAATTACTCATCAAAAGGCCTCACAATATAATTGCACGAGTGAACTCAACGAGATAACCGCCGCAGGGAAAGGAGCACATAATATTTTACAGAACTTGAAGAAGCTGCGCCGTAATTTCCATTCGCCGTTTACTCCACCGAAAATAATCCACAACTATCACTCACAATCGCATGTAAATAAAAAAAGGTCCAGACATAAGAACCGTAATCTCGCCCGCATTGTTGTTCTAGTTTTGGCTATATATATATATATATATATATATATATATATATATATATATATATATATATATATATATATATATATATATATATATATATGATAACATCAATGGAGGTTAAATCCAAGCTAACACAGGACTCCAACTCTACAGTTGACGGTACTTATGAACAGAGCGAGCCGAAATTACTTTGTTTACATTTATGAATAAGAGTTTGTGGAAGTAACTGCTTAAGTGAATTTTTGTGTTACAGCGTTACCTTCTTCAATGCGAATGTTTGATGATGCATTAAAAGAGCTAGCGCTGTGTTCAAAGTATGAACAAAACCCGATGGTAAGGCACTGAAATTTATTTTAAATTAATTTTCTCGTCCAATTATGTTTTTAAACAGTGTAATACAAAGGGAAACTTGCTAATAGTTAACACAAACACCTAATGAGCAGGAAATTCCCTGGTTAATGGAATGTCAATTTGGATGAGATGGGACGAAGAGGCCTGGAAAGGACAACATGACAGAGAGAACATGAGACGCTAACGGACACGTAGTGACAAAATAGAAGAAACCATCATTACAGAGCTAAGCAATTAAAGATGTATACAATGTTTAGCATGTGCATGTCTGGACTATAACTGACGCAAAACTGCCGCATCAACGAAGGCTTGCAACAGAGCAGTAGCATGAAGGGATGTCTAGCCCTACCTGCGCGAGAGACAAAATTACTGTACTGACATGGCACGTTTAGGGAAGATGAACGTACCATGCCTATCGAAAATCCGCCGAAATAATGCTATTCAGTACAAAAATGTAGCTGAAAACATGTCATGGGGTAGATTGTAGCCTAGAACAGCGTTCGTGCGTAACTCATTTGAAGTTCTCTTGCAAGCTACGTACGCACGAATGCAGCACGTTGCAGGTAACCTCATCCAAACAGGTTTAGTGGCAACACTATTAGCTACATGTTTCATTTATTTGTTGAAACTCTCATGACTTTCTCAGGTCATCGCATAGACAATTTGTATGCCCAATAAATGCTTACATAAATATTAACCATAGAGTCTGGAAAGCATTTCATGATTTCAATGTTGATAAGAATAACAGGGTGGGGCAATTAAAAAACTTGAATTTGACTTTCAGTTAGCTGACCACAATTTTCATCACATCGTAAAAGTTTAAAAGTATTTTAAATGGAAGTGATAAGTAACACATGACCCATATTGCTACAAACTAGCAATGTAGAACTATTACATTCCTACGGCATGAGTACAACCCCACACAGGTAAGCGAGACAGACCACGGCGTTAACGTGCACCTGTTGAGTGGAATAACAAAACACCATTTCGATAATTTTCACTACAATTTGGTAGTTCTACATCCTAAAAGAATAAAATACGTGCATCGCTTCAACATTTAACCATACATAAAATATTTATACCTGTGTGAATGAAGAAGAGAACCAGCACGGACGCAATCATTTTGGTGGTATGGGAGTGAAGATGCACGTTACACTACACCTTTCAGCACACAGTGATGACTGGAACTGATCCGTGCACGCAGGCTGTTTACCAATGGTAGCTCCTCCTACAGCAACACGAATCATGACGTCACTCTCGTTTGATGGTGTGGGCCAATAGCAGGAATTTAGTCTCACTCCAGCAGCCAATCGAATGGTAGCGCCAATGGTTATGGAAGGAATTGTTGAATATTACGGAAATTGGAAAACAAGACGTTTTTGAATTACGCGCACATACTCTTCAAGCAGTGCGCTAAACATCTTTTCTTCATAATCTCTACACTTGAACAGAAGTAATGCGGCATATAATCACACGATACTTCAAAACAAAGATATTTTCAATGGAACGTTTGGATGAATGATTCAGCTGAACAAAATCCGATTCCTGGAAGTGATGTGGTAAAGTTTTGTGACGAGTGTGGGGATTTAACTCTGGACTACGCATATATAGAGAATACCTCAAAGCTGTCGACTTCAACATATACTATTATAATTCTGAAGTGGTGTACGATGCAATAGTCATTAGAGATTTTAAATTGAAACATATACATTAATATACCCTATATTAAAATGGATTGCTACGAAAATAGCTTGACATTGATTTGACATCCATCATCTAAAAGTAAGAAAGAATTCAAGTATTCAATAACACCATAGTACTCAATAATATCGCAATACTCAATACTGATACAAATGAAAAACTGTCGTCACAGAGGTAACGTCATCGTTGATGTAGTTGCCATGACAACCACTAGACGTCAACATAATGCTCTTGGGATTCGGGTGCATTTTAGAGTTATTTGTTTATTTAACGTGAAATTCATGTCGTTTAATCTTAACAGTCAACATTACACTTCACGTACGAGTATAAGGAATTTCTGAAGCCTCTAATAATAATTAAATATGAAATAGAATCGATGACTTTCCCTAGAATATTCACCTACTCTGTAATGAGTAGCTATTTCCTCTGCTTAAGCCTCTGTTAAAATTTCCTTTCATAGCGATGCTCACATTGCACTCTGGAAACATGCATAAATTTTATGTTCCCTCTGAGCTTTCAGGGACAAAAGTCTTCAGGACAGCAACTAATGAATGACAATTAAAGACAAATTGTGCATCTTTCTCATGTTTTACATTGTTCAAAATGAATATTTCAATGAAAATATTTTAGTAGCATGGAATAACGCAACACAAAAATAGTTGCAAAACAACAAAAATTATATTAACCTGAATCTTGGTTGTTCTGAAATTAAACAAAAAAAAACTCAATTAATGTTCGCCATGTGATGCATGTATTTATAAAAATGCTTGCCAGAATTACTATCACACTCAAATTTGACATTTAAAACTAGTATCTCTAGAGGCATCATGTTCACTTTTTTACCATAAATAAGCACGAATGAAAATTGTATGCATCCGATGAATTTGGCAGACAAAACGCGCTAAATCACTATTTACAGCAACATACCTATTGTCCTGAGAATGATTTGCTGCATAGCCTTGAATATATTTACTAATGTAAATGTGTAAGAAATATGCAGAGTTAGAATGCTGCTTCACATGACGCGAACCCAGTAGTGTATTGACCCGCTGACTGAACCATTACTTTCACTTTAGTTTTCTGAAGAGATTTTACAAGCATTTCTATCATCAAAATACAGGGTCTCGTCCCAGAGTACGGTTTCGGCTTCATCCATTCGTTTGTCGACAAAATCATCAGTATTTGTGTCCACAGCAGTTACTTCTTCCGTCTCTCATTAATTCATATCTGAGCAGAAAATTATTAATTATTAGAAAAATTCCTTGGGGGTTTTAAGTGCCCAAACATTCTAGGCTAAGCGCCTTACCCACCCTGAAACTACACCAGGATTGCTAAAAGTATTCGGCCATTTGTCTTTTTGAGTCGTTCCATGAGTGACCACGTTAAGAAATTGCAACCAAAACAGGAGTAGTCCTAATTGCCATGCACTTATACTTTTCAGATTTGATTGATAAAAAAGTATACAATTTTCTTCCCTAGCAATGCCTAGTGAACTTTCCCAAATACGTCTTTCACCCAGAAAGAATAATGCTAAGCTTAAATGAAATAAAGGCCGTTCATTAAAAGGCATTACCAAATCAGGCTACGTCGGACGAGACCATGTTTGCGTGTTCTGACAAAATAAGGCAAACAAGCATGTCATCAGGGAAAGTGAAACAAAATAAAGGCACTTAATTTTATTTACAAATAACATCGATGACATTACGAATATCTGCACTTCCTCAAGCGCTACATAGAATGACGTCATCATGTGGTGGTTGAATATCGACATTCATAATATGTGGTAAAAATCATTTCAATAGCCACTTCTATCGATATTCGAGGGCTGCACCAACATTTTGTACAAAACTGTAATACGTTCAGCCATGAATGTCGGTATGACAGTTTCAGGGCCTGATGTTCATAATGAATAAACAAATTGATGCAGTAGCTCATATCCAACATGAAAATGCAACAGTGAACGCCTTTACCAGCATTCAACTATAACACGCCCAATTTATCCTGAATTACATAAACTATCGTAATTACTTCAATCATGTTCAGAAACAGATCAAGTAAAAATGGCTCAAAGAAAAATAGAGATTTTTTCGCAACGATAACTGCAGAGACGTCAGGAAGTTTACTGAATGAAATATGTGCCACCTTATATTAACAAATGAAGAGTACGAACTAATCCTACGTACCTCCAATAACATAGAAGATTCTCTCAGCCAGAGCTGCTGAACCTCCTGCAGCGAACTCAAAACACTTCCAATGATCAGAAATTTCATACAGATTTAACGTAAAGGTCAGGACTTAGACAGAGTCAATATCCCATTCCAGAGTGAAGCTCAAGAATCCTAAATTCTTAAAAAAAATTCGAAGTCTTATAGATCGCTTTATGAGTCGATTTTACCTGAGCATTGCCTTAATTTTGGAAAGGAACTCCCGCAAACACGAGCACTGTCAACTGAAAGTGTGCTACTCTTGGTCCAGTCCAATTTGATTATAGAAAAATCCTCCTTAGCTGCCCAGTAACTATTTGAGAATTGGCAATGAGCTCCTGTAGGATACGAAAAATTTTAAATGAAGGCGTTTAAAACGGTACTAAAGCAAGATATCAGTTGCTCGATAGTCTGTCTCCCAAAAAGTAAAAAAATATAAAAATCTTAAGATGCACAATCTATCTAATAATAACAAACTATACCCGAATCAGGCTCCCGCACTTCCGAATTGAATAACTGAAACCAATAACTTGGAATATTCTCAAAGAGACATCTCAAGCTCTCTTGAGATATCAAAGGACATTCACATGAAGAGCTAAATCGAACTGCCCTTAATAGCATAATCGTCTGGACGTCTATGGAGACAAAACTATGATTAAATTTTAGTTTTCAATAACTGGTATGCGGAGAAGTCTTGTCTTTTGCAGCCATACACTGAAATACTCTCAGTAGAGCGATAGTACTGTAATTAGGAAATTTAAGCTATACCTCGTTGTGAATCACTTCTACAATGAGTACATTACAGTACTTCAATTATAGAAGTTACTGAAGATCTCACCTGCCTTAAAATTTCTCTGTTCAATCCGACTGGAAAATTAGTTGGAGGCAAGAAAAAGTATTATTGCATTAGGGCGTTTCAATAACGACAGTGAACACCTTAAGCAGATGAAAAATCGAGAACACAGAGTGACAAAAATTGTTGTGCGGTAAATTCGTTTGCACCTTACACAAGCCATTCCAAATGCCATGAAAACGACTGGAAAAGATAAAAAATGGCAAGATAATAAGTATCTCACTTCAAAAACTATGTCCCCGATTAATTAAAGTAACTCAAGCTGCTACTTTGTACTTGTGGAACACAGAACGAGCTATGGAAGAGACTATCTACTTAGAAAAGAGAGCAATGAATGCCCATGAGGTGCATCGTTCACAATACACATTGCGGTCGAAAAACGCTCGCTCCAGCGAAAGTTTCGAGGTGACAATTCGATCGAGCACAAGTTTTGAGGGGAAAATTCAACCTAGCCTATACTCCGGAAGATCAAAGTGTTCCAATAACACCAAATCGAGAACATGTACTCAAAAACAGATTCGCCAGAACGTCTACAAGTTCGTTGATTACACTAAAAAAATAGCACACTTTTCTAAACAACATCAGCTCAAACTGGACGTTAAAGTTTTTTTCTAGATCAGCGCAATGCATTCTCGAGTCACAAATACAATAGTGACGGCTGAAACAAATTTCAGCACGTCCCATGGCGTAACTACAAAACGATGCTGTCATACAACTGATTTGTTACACAAAAACATTCATATCACAAGTATATTGTGCACCTATTTCACAAAATTAAAGCATGGAAAACTACAAATATTAACGACTTCATTAGTTTAACTTTTCAATTACTTGGCAAACATATGAAACGGCAAAAACAAATATGAATTTCCTCACAGATGCGGGATTACACGTGCATATTTGCAATTTCACCCCTTGAAATACAGTACCGTCCATAATTAAGGAACAAGTAATTAAACTTCCAAATCTTAACAACTAGTGAATGAATTATTCTGAAATTTTTAACTGAATGTAGACAATGTAACTGAACTTCTTTGTAAAATTTTAGGATACTTAAAATAGAACAATAAAAGTTATCGATGATTTTATCAATTTTAGGTGTCCAAAATTAAGGAACATAAAATCAAAAGATTTGTTAAAACTGTAAAAAAAGCAGTTTTCTTACAAGTACAAACAGAGATAAAGAAGATAAACATCACTAAACATCACTACAGCAATTGTAACTAACCATGACCAAAACGAATGAAATTTGATGCAGCTGTTAAATCAAAAATTGTTAAATTACGCAAGAAAAATCAGACGGTTGAACAAATTGGTAAACTGATGAAGCGTTCTAAAAGCGCTGTGAGTCGAATTCTGAAACTGTATAATGATAATGGCAGGCTAACTAATACAAAGAAGCCGGGTAGAAAAGGAAAACTACACCAAGAGAGGACAGAGGTATGCAACGCCTGGCACTAAAAGACCGTTTTCTGACTGCGGGTAAAATTTCTCGCCAAATTGAAGGCGACACAAATGTTTCACGACAAACTGTGTCCAGACGATTGCATGAAATAGTTCTTTATGCAAAATCTCCTCGGAAAAACCACTAATAAGTAGAAAAAACCAGGCAGCAAGATTGGCATTTGCAAAGAAGCATGTCATTTGGTCAGAAGGCGATTGGCAAAAAGTATTTTTCAGTGATGAATCTAAATTTAATGTAATTGGCAGTGATGGTAAACAGTTTGTAAGAAGAAGAATTGTTAAAAGTTTAAATTTAAACTGTATAGAGGAAACTGTGAAGTTTGGTCCAGGCAGCGTGATGGTATTCGGTGTGATATCAGGCCAGGGCGCACCACCCCTTGTACGTTTAAACACTGACGTTTATGCCCCCGTGTACAAGAATGTATTACGTACAACAGGTTGTACCAGTGTTACACAATTCTGGATTTAAATATCCTATATTTATGCAGGATAATGCTCCTTGCCACAAGGCAAAGGTGGTTATAAATTATCTAAATGATTAAGGAGTAGAGGTTATGAACTGGCCTGCTCAGAGTCCAGACATGAATCCAATAGAAAACATATGGAAGGCTCTAGGACAAAATGTTATGACAAGAAATTCAGCAAACGTTGAAGATTTATGGCTGAAATTACAAGAAGAATGGGCCAAGATTATAGCTGCCGAATGTCAAGATTTGCTGAAATCCTGCAGGCGTAGATGCACTGCAGTGATTGAAAACAAAGGTAGCAGCATCAAATATTGGAATAAAAACCGTTATGTTCTGTTTTGTAATGATTCTCACTTATAAACGTTATGTTCCTTAATTTTGGACACCTACAATTGATAAAATCATCAATAACTTTTATTGTATTATTACAAGTAGCCTTAAAATTTACAAAATAATTCAGTTGTCATGTCTACATTCAGTTAAAATTTCAGAAAAATTGATTCACTAGTTTTCAAGATTTGGAAGTTTAATTACTTGTTCCTTAATTATGGACGATTCTGTAGTTTACTTCAATTTGAATCAAAACTGCAAATTTAAATTCAAACTGCACTCCATTCTTACAATAGAAATAAACTCGCTCAATAACGCAATGCTGATTGAAAAAGTAATTTAAAATTAATTCGGTTGACTTACGTCGTGATATAATCCTAATATGTTGAGAAGAAAGTAATGTTTTTTATTATCATCACATTGCAACCTCTTAAGACCTATACAATTAGTCATTTTTAATTAAATTGGTGTTGTAATGTTTTAATTGATCATAAGAAAATAATAATTAATAATATTAAATTAATTTTCAGTGGCTTAACCCTTAGGAAATGGATATTAATCAAGAGCATCGGAGACATTGTATGCTCAATGAATAGAAAAAAGGCCCTTCAGCCGTAGAAGCTGCAAGAAACATTCGAACTATTCATGGGAGGAACGCGTTGAATGATCGAAAATGCAAACGGTGGTTTGCGAAATCTTCATCTGGAAATTTTAGCCTCAAGGATAGCCCACGTTCGGGTAGACCAAAATTAATTGATCAAGAAGCCATTGGAGATGCTGTTGAGGTCCATGTAAAGTTAACTAGAAGAGAATAGCCCAAAAATTCAATATGTCATACCACCGTAATTTCATGTCTTCATGCACTAGCAAAGATTTCAAAACTTCAATAATGTTCCTTACGATTAGAATGATGCTCAACTAAACCTACGATTTATTGTCTGTTCATCTTTGTTTCCATCTTTACCTCATTCACCTTATTCACCTGATATTGCTCCTTCTGATTACCAATCTTTTTAGTTTTTTGCAGTATCACTTAAGCCATAAAATTTACGAAAATAATGAACAACTAAAAAACGACACCAATTTGTTTTTTCATCACAATCCATGAACTTCTTTGAAAAAGGTATCAAAAAACTAGTTAGCCGTCGGAGAGAAGGCATAGAAAATGAGGGATGGTATTGTTAAGACTAGAAATTACATCCTGCAAATTTTTGAAATAAAATAAATGTGTCGGGAAAAAACGACATTACTTTCTTTCCAACCTGATATTAAAATTAATAACTTGACGGTAACTTACTCGGAGGTTTACCCACTAGGTCCCACGGGCAGCCAAAATGAGAAAGCTCATTTAGTCACACGCAATTTCCAATTTTCTCGCCGCAGACCCTCACGACACACAATACCACAAGGAGGATCCGACTAGCCCAACGTTAGGAGGACAGAATAGAATAGAATAGAATGAGGCTATAGGAACGAACCTTCAGGCCCATTCTTGGGTTGGATAATTACTTCGATAATTATTCGGTTGTTTTACCCAAGTCCCATGCCATATTTCTAGCCGCGTCAACCATGTCGGCAGCGGGATTCGAACCCGGGTCTTCCCGCTCGAAAGCAGATTCGCTCACCAGTCGACCAAGCTGGTGGTGGACAGATAGTAACTCGTTTGCTACTATTCCGGATCTCTCTTGCCTGAGTGATGACTACAATATCTCAGTACAATTCAAAATTATCAACAAATACAACCCAATGTAGACCAGCTACAAGTTTGTGAATCAAAGAAAGAAAATAAGGATGGTTGGATGGATGAGGCTACAGACGGCACACGTAGCACATAAGAAGTGAAGGCGCGGACTTCGTATTAACACATTTCCTGTAAAGTGACCCACCGGTGGGTCACTCAGGTTAGGGACTATGTGTACAAAGTAAAGATTTGCACCGGCTAGGCAATCGCAGGAAACGTGTTAAATTTAGTTATGCTGACTAAGCAGCTTCCGAGACCAACATCACTCTGCTTGTCATCCCGCCAGCAGAGTTCCTTGGCAGCTTCATATCAAGCTTAGACCCACAGCAATTTAAGCCAAAACAACTAGCAGGATTGGACATGCCCATGTCCTGAACAAGTTGTGTATTTACCAGAACAATCCCTTGAACTTGATCAAAAACAAAACCTTGAAATGCGTTAATTTAGGCGGACAAATTCAATTCAAACGGAGTATCTCCAACAAAATCATATTTTGACAATGCAAGTCGTTGCCCTCATGAGCCAATTACAAAACTGGCCTCGTAAGTCAAGGCCACTCATCTCTTGTTTTTGCCATGCAGAATAACTCTGGTAACGCACTGGAACTTCTTCTGCGCCCTGGTTTATTCGTTTAGATTTGACCCAAAGATGCCCATCAGCTTGACAGAAACAATTGCAGTCGTACACGTGGACGGGCATAAAGGCAGACTGTATACTCCTGCTCCACGAGACGCTCAGAAATCCTGTATACTCAAAGAACGCGAGGTTCCTTAGACGTATTGGAGGAAAATTCCTCTCAGCACATCCTACTTCTATAACTTACACAAACTGGACCATGATTTCATAAAAACGTAATGCAAAGAATCAATTTATCTTGAAACAATAAGTCAAATGAAGAAAAGTTCAACGCTCTCGAATGCTGATTCCATAAGCAAATACAAAATAAAGAAAAGAACATAAAAATGAAGCCGAGAAGTGAGATTCGTACAAGCAGCGGTGTCGTTCTCGCCAGATTGATACTGTAAGCAAAAACAGCCTCAAAACACTGATACGCTAAGGTGAAAAATCTCAAATAACGTAATTTCAGCAGGATAAACACCTGATTATTTACACAACGAAGGCACAAAAGAAGCAAGTTTTACATAGTACCTCGAAATCAGTCTTTAAAGAAACACTCATGATAAAAAAGGAGTATTTCCGCACACAAATTCAGATTCTTGAGAAAATATAATTCTTATGATCTGGAAGTTCATGTGAAATTAAGTTATGTATGAATCAAACAATTATTTACAATTTTAGTACGCCCATTGGTAGCAGCAAAACATTCGTAGTGTTTTTAAACGCATTCTGTGTACTGGAAGTCTAAAACTTCTTGGTAAAATTGACTATCGCTATCATAACGTTCGCTCTGGATACTTAGTTGTCTGAGCACGCAATGTCTGGTTAACGGATAATTACTGACTTCTTCACGTCCATTTATGGTAAAGGTCACCTCAGAGTTTAGAACAACCAAGTTACCTGAAAAAGGAATACTTGGAATTATGTGACTTCGGTAGAAAAATAAAGCGGAGAAATCTTCGTTGAAGTTGTAAATGACCAGGATTCAACCGCACAACCGCGAGGAACAAGAATGCAGTAGACAAAGTGCCACGAACACGAATTTGTAAGCATAGCGTCTCTTGAGATCACAATAAAAAGACTCCAACGATACTAATGCTCAGAACGTCTGACATTAGTTTTTGTCTTAGCCCCGTCGCTGTCCGGATACTACAAGTGGTGGATGCAGACGAAGGGAGCACCCTCGGTATATTAGGGTAGAACATGCCATAGGACAAGCTATTCGAGCAAGCGCAAGAAACTAAAAAATTATTTTAATGTTTTACACACACGTTACGAATTAACTACATTGGTCAAAAATGACAAATATCCTTTAACACCATCTACATACATAATAGACTGTATCTCCATCTCTCTCTCTCTTTCTGTATCTGTGTGTGTCCGTCCTATTACTTACTATCTATTGCTGAAAAAAAATTATTGAACTGAAACTAGAACGGGTATGGATGTACTACAATCATTGTATTGTGGATACCAAAGGTGCCGGATCACTATAAAATGCTCATTTTTTCCTGTTATTAGCTTTTATTTCTTACACTGCCATGTTATCAGTAGATAAGATACAGAATGAAAGTTCTGTTCATATTGATGTAAGATATTCACGGGTAAAACTGGAACATGTAATTTGTTTTATAGATCCTTAATTTCATCACTTTTAAACTAAGGAATTTCAATGGGTACCATCTGGGCAACTTTATCGGTAGATGTGAGGCAGAAAGGAAGCTCTGAATGAAATTAATAAGAAGTATATTAATTTAAAACACAATAATTTGTTGTAAATCTTTAATGCATTCATCTTGATAATAATATAAAATTAGTCAAATCTAAATGGTGGAAGTTCCACGGGAACCGTCTAGCAACAAATAAAAAGATGTCTGTTACTGAAAAACGAATATCAATAAAATGTTGACCAATACGTGCTGTTGAAAGTTCCTTTTTATTCTCAGACGCCACTTAAGATCACTACACAAAATAACAGAGGTATATCATGAACATCCGTGTATGACGACTAGGAACGGTTCTAAGCAAAGCTCGGCTAGTTGAGCGGAAGAAAAAAGAATTAAATAGAAAACAAATAATGAAGTCCGAAAAACAAACTCATATCAAAATAGTCAGTGCCTTTCAATATTACTGCATCTTCAGGGTTTTCATCCGTTTGTGTACATCGCCCAAATAAATATAAATCCCTATACAGCATTTGTGTAAAAATGTGTACACTTGATTTAACTTTACTTTAGCTAGACTTGAATGCATTTTTTACTTTTACCCGTGGTACTGTCAGAATCTGAATATCTCAAATGCTAAATTGAGTGTACACATTTTTACACAAATGCCGTCAAATGAGAGAAAAAATCGACCACAGAGCGAACACATGCAAGTTAGTAAAGTTGTCACTTGAAACCAAGTCCATTAATGACAAACTTTGATATAACAAATTAAAAGAAAAATATAAGCATGCAATTAGCGGTTGAATCCATAATACTTGATGCAACTCTGTTGAGTCCACATTGAATAGCGTGATCTCAAAAGCAGAGGTGTTCATCGGCTAGAAAGTTAACACGTGATTCTCCTTTCACATTCTGGGATTAGAAAATGAATTTCTTACAGTAAAAAATCCATAAAACTATTTCCCATTTTCAATTAATATTAACATGAAGAAACAATGCCAGGAAATTCGATTGATACCCAAAAATTTCAAAGCACTAAATTAAATCAGTATCCTGAAATTAGACGTACACATGTCTAACATATTCCAGTTTTTCTCTTTGTACTGCAAGAAGAGGACCCCGCATCACTGTATATACAATAATTATTAAAGATATCACAGCATGAACATAAAGCGCCAACGTCGTTGACTCCAGCGTGAGATTACTAAATGGAGTTCACCATTCAAGCGCGTCTGAGAGTGAGACAGCGTTTTTGCTGGCGTTCTGCCTCTGTGGACACCGAGCAATTAACTTTCAGAGTTCTAGAGCCAGGTGAAATAATGGGAGATATAAGGATATGTAGTCTACCATTAACTCGTTCATCACAGAATGAGAATACTGTGAACTCCGAAAACTTGCTCAAAAGAAGACATACAGAGCTCATAAAGACAAAAAACTATGTTCATGAGAGTGAGTGGTAGCGTACATGGACTTTCGGTTCATCTCGTGCACTTTCCCTACCAGGATAAATAAGCCACGATACACTACCAACTTCTACAATAATTTATTACAAAGAAAACTTTTACGGTTAGTATTTAACAAATTTGCAGAAGCTCTGCACAACTTTAAGCAACGGTGGTGACTTTCAATGGGCTGAGTGTTAACACCTTTCGGCATGACGAGCAATTGGGTTACATTTATTTAAGAGTGGCAGGTAGCAGAGGGCTTGGCGAGCTACAATGGACTGGTCTTAAGGTCCTCCTTGATCTTCCAGTGCAGTAACTCCATACATGTAATGGCGTCTTCAGCGCTGTCGTGGCCGCTCACTGCAGAACAGGTCTTCATTCTAGATTACTCAATAATAAGAAAAGTTTTCGTACAATAAGAAAGTATTAAATTCCGAAGGTGAAAGAAACAATGATCGAAAACCATTAGTGGTACTATACAAGACGATATTATATAGTGATTTTGTAAGGGTAGATGGAACTGGGCACACAAGCAGAAAAATTGGAGCAACGTCCGATTAAAATACTGCACATAAATAGCACAGGAGAATTCATATTTTATTGAATATGATTTCTTTTTGTTTGGAGCTGACATAAGACAAGCACAAGCATGAAATCATAAAGTAAAACACTGCCACAGGTGTTCTAAGCCTGCACACTTCGAAAGAAAGAGGAATTATCATCACATCGAGATTTTACACTAAAATTTCGGTCGAGTTCGCAGTCCAGAAACACGTTTCAACTTACAAGGCCACACATTATCAGCGAAGTTATCGCTTTTCAGCTACACTCGTAATTCTTTCTTGCCTTCATATATTGAACAAAAAAAACACCATTAATTTGAAACTAAACTAATACCAATCATTACACACAGACACTGCTGCAGGGCAGGAGCTTCCCTGTAGAGTTGAAAGCCCACCAAAATATTCATTTTCCGACCAATTTTTGAACATAAAAGAATCCATCATAAGTAACAAAACGATAAGGGAAAAAACTGATCGAATTTTAAACTGTGAAAAACTCTCATAAACAAAAAACTTGAGGACAAGGGAAAAACTGGTGGTCCACACATACCATCATTCTGGATGATCTTTTTCAGGTAGTCAGAGGCAAGGTTCCGCAGAGCTCGCTTGTAGGGCGGCCCCATTTTGTGAGGAAACATGACGCTCGTGTCGATCACGCAGTGGTGGATCAGCTGTGTTGGTACACAGCGAGTAGTTAACGTTAGCAACAAGTAACAGGAATACAATATAACTGCGATGAGGCAGAACTAGAACAGAGACTCATAAAAATGCTAACGATTCTTCACGTAATATTCATACTCGTAATTCAATTAACTAGTTCACCGTTTTTCTTAAGAAATTATACATAGAGTTGAAATGCATTACGGAATAAAATACAGTATGAATCCACAAGCGGTACAAGTTATCCCATAATTCTAGAAAGTGAATCCCGCACTAACTACCACTAATAGAGCAAATTTTCATTTCAAAGGAGCATTAACCCATTATTCTCAGACTCAATGGTCACATGAAAAGGAAACAAGACACATAAAAATTCAGGTATTGGTTACATCATCATTGGTACGACGCGTATTTCTTCAGTTAATCATTTTTCAAGGAAACAAGAAATAATTTACACCACAATTTTTAATTCATGTCAATCGCTAGCTGAAAGTTGGGCTTGCGAGTAAGTGGAGAACTAAATAAAAAAACGCCACAAAATGACGACGAGTCAAACAAAGTACAGAAGCAGAGCAAGCAAGTCTCACCTTGAGAGCCCTGAAGTCACTTTCAAGACTGTGTCCCACAAGGATGGTGTTGCTGCTGAAACGGGTCAGCAGCGCAGCCTGTACGTCTCGTAGTGTTGTCGTCACGTCTTCCAGTTGCTCCTCACTGATGCCTGAAAACCTGTACACGCAATATTCATGAGCCTGGACAAGAAAACTTAAAATGAACCAGGCCACGCCACATTAATTACCCTGGATTTGCTATATTAATGAACCATGAAGGAAAGAACTATGAGAAATATCCACGGTGGTCCAAAGTACTGGTTATCGCATACCACCGAAAGTGATACGAAGCGATGGGATTTGTCTAGGAGCAGGCTCAGAATTATTTAAATAGAAATATTCCTCATTCTTTGTGTATCATAAAAGTCGCCAGAGACGGGAACAAAGACAACTGGAAACACAGTTTGATAAATTAGTTCACCAAACAATGCAACTGCAATAAAAAATACCTTTAGTTGAGGTACGTACTTTAAATTTTAAACAAAGAAGTTGTTGCGAGCTGATTTATTAGCCCAAAAGTTTCGTAAAATGATGAACAGTTACGTAAGCTAAACTCAAAAATCGTAATTTTTGCCCAGACTTCTGAGCAGTAAAAATTACCTGGTATTATAGTCGAGTATTTGATTTTCAGGCTGGACGAAAGTCTCATAAACGACGGTGTTGTTGTGGTCAATGACGGTTACTCGCGTTAGCTCGTTGCCGGCCGTCGTGTAACACATTTCACAGTCTGCACATGAAAAACATCTTTTAATTTAAG
This sequence comes from Trinorchestia longiramus, assembly GCA_006783055.1. NCBI lineage: Eukaryota > Metazoa > Arthropoda > Malacostraca > Amphipoda > Talitridae > Trinorchestia > Trinorchestia longiramus. The sequence continues at coordinate 83,078 of VCRD01000991.1, read as the reverse complement.
ACGCTAAATCAAGTGATTATATTACAAGTATCTTGACACATTCACCATATGTAGAGGCAAAGTCAGATACACGGGCACCAAAGCGTCACAGGAACCCCTGTAACACATACACCACTCCTTTTTTAATAACAACGTGCGATGATTTTGACAACAGGTCTTGGCAGCTCTTTGTTAACCCGTACCACACCATGGCAGTAATATCTCTATGTTTTGCATAAATTCTTCAAGAGTGAAAGCTAGGTGAGGATCTTGGTCATACCAGGTCTGCCTTGACGAGTTTCCCACTGGCCTATATGTAATTTTCCCTCATTATGGTCCCTGACACACAATCTATGCAAGTGTGGCCGGTCACACCACAACTCTAAACTGCATTACACAGCACAGTGAAAGGAAGGCCCACCAGGTTCCACGCCACAAGGACTCCCGAGAGGCATATAAATGTGAAGACTATCAGTGTTTCCGTTTCCACCTTAGTAATTTCATTGATTGAGTGGCATTTTGAAACACAAGTGCTTTTCACAGGATTTACTTTGTAGTTTATTTAAAACGTGGTAGTCTATTTACAACGGACGGTTAAAATTAACGGCAGAATCAAATGCAAACATTACTACTGTCCCAACGCTACGAGGGGCGAGCGGTGACAAGATTCAGAGCAGCGAAGTAGGGGAGCGCACATATAACGTACGTACCAGGCGGTCGGCAGCAGAAGAATAATCCTTACTTGAGCTCACCAGCCCTTCAATACGCCTTTGGGCCACCCATAACTACTTCTTAGTAGGCGACTCAAAGCAACCCGGCGGGTGGTAATGCTCTAGAACTCGTGAACAAGATTCCTCGTTCAAAACAGCATGATCATAATTTCTATTGTTTATTTTCCTCTTTTCTATCATTCAAATCTCAATCTACATCTAAAGGAACTTAGCCAGGTAATGTCTCACAATTCACAGATAAGTCCACATTATTTCAACAGGCATGACCATATAACGTATGCTGATACGATAACACAGTCCTGAGGTCTAATTTGGTGTAATTCAGTGAAATTGGCCTCAACACTGACATGTCAATTCTACCACAATAGATCGCTAGAGCTTACACAACAACGATGATTGTGTATTTTTGAGTAGAAGATTTGAGAGGCTCGATCTACCGTAACTTTGTTAGTTTCAACTGTCAACGGATGTAGTAAAAGGTTACCAATTCTTACATTTGAATACTTAAAATTATCAACAATTGAGAAAAGATAACCCAAGGTGGCTCAATAATTAGCTCTCTCGAGTCTAAAGCAATAACTTTGAGTGAGAAGTAAAAGATTTTAACTCACCAAGAGCATAGATGCCGTGGTCACCAGGCGTGGCAGGTTCTCTGGGCAGCGTGCGCACGAAACCAGTGAAGTTGTCAGGGTTAATGTTGTCAGAGACGTGGGTAGAAGCGAGACAGCAGCCCTCGCTCTGAAGGTCGCCCTGGCAGCAGCCGTACCGAGTTTCCAGCCCTGTTGCCACACGGCGTTTGTTTGCACGGCCCCAGTGGTACGCACAACTGCAAATATCACATTTACTACACATACATATGTTACTTTAATAGTTCATTATTTGATAAATAAACAAACCACAATACAAATATAGCTACGCGCTTTCCCTGCATTAAAGAAAGAGTGGCCGCAGCTAAGTCAGATCGCACACAAATGTATGATACTCTTTTAATGATGCTTCCCATTACTTTATTCAACATCTTTGAAGTTATCCTGCTAATTTTCTGATTTATTTTCAGTATTAATTCCTGTAAGGTATCAGGCTTTTCAATATAAACGTTTCCCTTTAAATATCCTCAGGAAAAAAATCAAGTGGACTTTGATCTAGAAATCAGGGGCGGCCATGGTGCGTCACCACGGCGCGAAATCATTCGACGTGTAAATTTTTTTTCAAAGTAATCATTGATATAGTTATGATTCAAGAATATTTATTACGTGAGGTGGAAGACACGAACACAGAGAATATCTGGTTCCAACAAGATGGAGCTATGGCTCATACAGCAAGGAAATCAATGACCATTCTCAAAGAAATTTTTCCACGTCGAATAATTTCGCGCTGTGGTGACGTGTATTCATTGCTTAAATAGCTTAGAATTACTGAAACAAACGTGTCTCACTTGACTATAGTCTTAGGAAAGCCCCACTTGTCGACGAGATAGAGAGCGCTGCAGCGGCTGCAGTAGCGCTCGGTGGGACTAGGGCTGATTTTCATGCGGCTGTCCTGCGAGAGAATGCAGTGTTAGTAGAGGTAGAAGTCAGTCTCAGAACGCGATTGCACTTTTTCCATCGATGCTACAAGTCATGAGACTAATGAGATGTTGCACATTGGAAATTTAAAGGCAGAAATACATATCCTACGAAAATTATTGGAACATTGAATCAAATTCATAGAATAAGTATTGGCTGAACACAAACATTTTTGGTACATCATTACAGTTATAACAGAAACAATAAAAACTGAATTTTATCCATCAGTAGGAAAAAATGTCGTAAGCACTCGATGATTTCATCATAAACACAAAATTCAAAGCCCAACTGTCGTTTCTTACAATTCCTTCATTGAATATAATTTGGTATTCTTTTATAATCTCTTCTAAGTACACATGAATGATTAAACCACTAGCAAAAATTTCCAGCAACTTGGAATGTGAAGTAAAATTACAATTTGGATGCGGTAAATCCACGCTCCTTACGTACACTGGAAGTATCAACTACCGCAGCTTAACAAACAAAAAGCATGAAGTTACAGGCATACATAATCTTCAAGGATAGACTCACAATTTTACAAATGGCTTTGCCTTTGACATCAGGGTGAACGTGGGGGTAACCATTCTCCATGAGTTGCTCCGGAGTTATCAGATATTTCTGTACGAACTGGTACAGCTTTGCACCTGGCGACACACAAATGTAGTTACTTTACATTATCTATAATTATAAAAATCCAACAGGCCAACATATTCCAGACATACGTAGCAATAAACTAAATTAAAACTCAGTTAGGCCAGATAATCAATTTAATTCTCTCACATATACTTTTGCATTAAATCGTAACACTTAACTAAGACTATTACAGCACCAAACAAATACCGTAACAGCTAAGAGCTGTCCACCAACCAACAAGCTTCATCCCAACAACGCTCTTTGTTCTCAGAAAAAATGCAGGTAAGTTAAACCCAATTATGTATATGCATTTATGCACAACGAACTATGAACAACCCCAGACAGTTTTTTTCATATTAGAAATTTTTTGCTCATGAATATTAAGCCGAAATTACATTTCAGAGCCCACCTTTGAGAGAGTTGAACTGTGCTTGGACGTCGGTCTTCGCGGGCTTTTCGATGCTCCAGGAACCCTTCTGCCCTCCACCAGAGAGCGTTGTGAAGTGGCTCTGCACACGGTGGTTTGGGTTGACGGGGTGTGACGGCTGGCTGGCCGGTCCAGGCACAACTGCTGGCAAGTCTGGAACCATGATGGTTAAGTATTAACAAGATAATACCTGCTGGCAAGTCTGGAAGCGTGATGGTTCAAGTATTCCACTGTATAATAGTACGAAGTTTGTTGCTTGCTTGATCCATCTCTCTGTCATGCTCTCAAGGATTTAGATAGGATATTAGTAGGGCATAAATGTACTAGACAGTTCCCGTGGAAATTGCATGATTTAGATTTTACTAAATCGTATTTATTATATAGATAAATGTATTAAAGATTTACGACGAATTAAAATAGAATAGAATAAGGCAATTGGAACGAGCCGTTCAGCCCATTCTCGGGTCGATACCGAAGTCCCAAGTCGTCTAAAGTAAATCTATCAGTCATGCAAGTACACCTTAACCACTGAAGTCGATTCAGTCATGTAAACGCATTTCACTCATTCACAGGTATTTCTGTCACGCGCATTTATCTCAATCATACACTGGCCCTAGGAGTTAGGGACATAGAGTTAGTACGTTATAATACTGGGGGTTCGTAAATCAATATTTGTCGAGACGACTTTTGAATGTGTTCACAGTGCCAGCGAAGAACCTATGTTTTCGGCCGGCTGGTTTCAAGTCGCGGCAATTTTAACGGGAAAGAAGTTCATAGCTTAGGATATCTTGAAGTTTCTCAATAATAGTTTTTGGCCGTTATTTCTGGTTCGTACGTTACCGTCTCTTTCGAAAAGCCCTTCCAGGGTAACATTGTTGAGGCCGTTGAGATACTTAAAGGTCTCAATATGTTGTCCACACACTCTTCTTTGTTCTACGGAGATAAGTTCAAGGATAAGTTCTCACTGAGATTACGGAGTTCTGGAATCATTTTCGTCGCCTTACGCTGAATTTTTTCCATTTTATTAATATCTCTTCGTAGGGTAGGAGACCAGAAACACTGCATATTCTAAATGATGCCGGACTAGCGCTTTATAGAGCGGTAATATTATATTCTTTGACTTCTGTTCAAAGTTTCGTGCAATGAAACCAAGAATCCTGCTAGCATTTTTAACGCTTTTTTCCACTTGTTTGTCATGTTTGAGATTTTCAGTGACAATGACATCTAGATCTCTTTGTTGCTGGATTGTTTTAATGGGCATGTCATTCACCGTGTGTTGGAAATGCCGGTTATTTGCACCAACGTGCATTACTGAACATTTATCAATGTTGAAGCTCATTTGCCAGGTTTCGGTCCATTGTAGAAACCGATTGAGGTACTCTGTCCCTTTCGGTGAATGTTTTGTGACAGAGTTTCGCGTCATCGGCGAATTTGTTGATTTTACTGATAATTCCGACATTAAACTCGTTGATGTAGATGATGAAGAGGAGCGGGCCCTTGAGGGACTCCTGATGTTACAAGCGTTGAATCACTTGTTTCATCGTGAATCACCACGCGTTGAGTGCGACCAGTGAGCCAGTTTCGTATCCATCGGAAGTAGTTGCCACGTATTCCATGCGCTTCCACTTTCGCCGTGAGTCTTTCGTGGGGAACTTAGTCAAAGGCTTTTTGAAAGTCTAGATATACAAGGTCTACGGCTTTTGTACGGTCGTATATGGGGTTAATTTTTCCAAAGAAGTTAAGGAGGGTTGTGAGGCAGCAACATTTGTCCTTGAATCCGTGCTAGGTGTTAGCAATAAGATTTTGGTCATTAAGGTGCTTTGTTATAGATTTCGAGTAGTCTTTCTATTGTTTCACTGATGACAGCTGTTAGGCTGATTGGACGGTAGTTATTAGGCGTTTGTTTGTTCCCCTTTTTGAAAATAGGAGTGACATTTGCCCGCTCACAATCTTGCGGAACTACCCCAGTTTCAAGTGATCGATTGAAGATATTTGTTAAGAGTTCGCTTACTACTTCGGCTGTTTCACTGAGTATCCGGGGAGCAAGGCCATAGAGTCCGTTTGAGCTATATGGGTTTAAAATGCTGAGCTGTTTCTCTACCTCTTGTACTGTAAATTGTACTGAGGATTTAAAGCATGAGGTTGCGGGATTGCAGCTAAGTTTTCGTAAGTAAACACAGAAGTAAAGTATCTAATACTAAGAATGACCGTCGTGTATCATATATTTATTTACTTATATATTTATTTATGTTTCGTGTCACGCTCTTTAGTCACTTTCAAAAAAATTAGCGAGATCCAGAGCCTTATATACTCGAGTCCGTATCGTGGATACCGAGTTCGGCGGGGTATTGCATATTACAATATACATACACAAGCTCGCAGTTGCTTTCAGTAATGCTGAATTTCTGTAGCTAGGATATGACACGAATGGCTATAACTACTTCTATTGCGGCTCAAAAATACTGTATTCTAAATGTTTATTACTGTCACAAGAAATATAAGTTACCTTTGAAATAAGCTTAAGCATGAAAACTCCACTCAAACGAAAAAAAAGACTGAATCGAGAGCGAAAAAGAAGAGCGAGAGAAAGATTATCTCAAGAACAACAAGCGGGATCAGTATGCATATAGTTCACAAGAACGACGACAGTCATTCTTAGTATTAGATTTTATTTAATATTTTTCCAACAGTATTTACCATCATTTAGGTGGCCCGGGTACTATCACAAAATCTCTGCAGTCACTTTTGACGGCTGGGTACTCTAGTGTATCAAGAATTCTGGCTTTGTTTTTGTTGTTCGTTTGGGTTGAGTCCTCAGAATTATTGGGTTTTAAATGAATACTTTTCATTCCACTATATAATAATACACAGTTTGTTGTTTGCTTGCTTGGTCCATCTCTCTGTCATGCTCTTAAGGATTAAGATACAGGAAATTCGGTAGGGTATACATGTATTGTATTGTGGGATACCAACAGTATAACGGTTTTCAATGTGAAAATTCCTTCGGAAAGCTCGCATCCACTGGCAAATCAAACGAAAAAATTAGTAAAAACACGTGAATTTTCACGTGTGGGCTTACTAGTTAATCTATACAGAACTTCTATTCTGTATCCTATCTACCGATAACACGGCGGTGTAAGAGAAGAAAGCAAATAACAGAAAAATTGAGTATTTTATGGTGATCCGGCGCCTTTGGTATCCAAAATTCAATGCTTTTAATACATGCATACCCGTTCTGATTTGACTTCAATAATTTTTTTTCAGTAATAGAGAGGAAGTAATGGGACGGACACACAGATACAGAGAGAGAGACGGAGATTCATCGTCTATTATACATGTAGATAACTGCTGGCAAATCTAGAAGCCTAACAGAGTGATATAACTATTTACGATGAATATCTAGACCAGCAAGTCTCACCACAATAAGTGTGTCAAACCACGTGTGAATTATTTCGATACAACCAATAACGTACTTAATACTCCATAATTTAGAAACATAATCCACAATTAAAGTGGGAGACTCATACAGATTGATTAATTTTTGTTTTATCGCAAGCTTTTCAATGTCGAAAAGTATGAATACTCGAAAAGTACGAATGTTCGAAACGAACTATTAATAGGTTACGCATTATTAGACTTGCGAAGAATAACTTAAAACTAAAAGTTTATTCACTTATTTCAACACAAACCTCAAATTCGAACTATAATTTGTGTACATACTGTATATTTTTATATATCATACATACTTATTAGAGTAAGATACCAAATCGAAAGCACATGATTATGATACACATTCGTAAATTGCCATGGAAGTCAAAGCATAAATACTGGAAAACTAAAGCTTCTAAAATCCTTGAAATTAAATCTCAGCGTCACAGAAACATTGAACATACAAGTTTAAAAACATAAGTCAAATAGCGTTACATACACATAAAATTCAAGTTCAAGCAACATAGGCTAAATCTTAGAGTAATATCAACATATAAGAGAAAAGAGCAAGAGATAGAGAGAGGGCACCTGTGTACACTCACCAACACCATCAATGAGCTCCTTGGCTTGGTCGGACACGGTGCCAGCTCGTAGGCGTTTGGTGGTGTTGACTGCCAGGGACAGATACACGGCTCTGCTGCTGGCACGCTTGTAGCACACCTGACCAACATGTTGCTTAAGAAAATTGCTTCGCTCAACGAAGTGTTCATCACAAATATAAGAAAAAATGACCGAGTAACAGGAACTTATCACTTCGTAAAATCATATTACTTTCTTGGCCAAAAAGAATTGAACAATACAATTTAAATAATTATTTTCCAATTTGTACTGAGTTCAAAATAATATGAATACCACGTGATCAAACCACTCAGACAGGAGTACAGAAACACTAGTCGCCTTCTTGTTCGTGAGACACTCCTTTCGAAAAGATGCAGCTGACAAGCAGGCTTCTAAATTTGGACCAATTTATAAATTTATTAATTCCAATAAATATCAAATGCTATGGCAATGATCTCAAAAAATTTGAAATGAGAAAACTGTCATCTGACTTCAGAATTCTTTCTAAGCGCACGTGTTCCCAACAGTTACATTTATTTATTACTGCAAATGTTACTCCAAATTTTACTGCCTACCTTCCCTTCACTTGGGAAAACCATAATTAATTAAAGCTTCTTCTATTTGCTAAAAACAATGCCCTGCTAAACGTAACTGGAATACTGAACGTAACACTGAACTGAGACCGCACCAACGTTTCCCGTCTAACAACAGAGAAACAGAATCTAGCTGGATTACCTTTTCTCGTTCTGAGTACGCGTAAACGTAGCTGGAAGTGACAAAACTAAATCGAAACTGCACAAACGCATAGAATATTATAAATGGTGACATCACACCATACAAGCACACCTTTTTCTCGCTATGAGCATTCATACAAATGATATCACGCCATGCGAACATACCTTTTCCTCGCTAAGAGCAATCTTGAACGCATCGCTTGGACACTCTGCGAACTTGAGGGCCTCGTCAATGAAGGAGTTAAGGTAGCGCTGACGGATGTTTTGGGGCACTTTCCCCCCAAACTCGGACGCAATGACAGGGCGTGCCAATACCTCCTGTAATACACCAGTGTAAGCTGAATGTCTTTATATAGCATTGAGCGTTGGTGTAGAAATCCATTCTTACCGTTTGTACTTGACTAGAAAACTTGTACTTGACTCGCTAAATTAATCTGTGAAATAAACTTTAGAAATAAACAGATAATTTTAAAACTTGTAACACCTTATGGCTCTGAGAACACTTATATGAATCTCAAGTATCTGACTACAATCTCATTTATTTCCCGCCATTACACTATATTTTTGCAGATATAACGTCTTGTCAACACCAGCTTTGTTTCCAGTACGCCCGTTTGCAAACCTACTAATGGAGCACCAGCAGAACATCACTGATACCATAATAGTGACACACTACAGCTCTGCGCACACCAATGTGTTGAAAGCATTAGGTCAATTGCGCCGATGGATGGTCAGTTATGATGCACCATACAAACTACACACACTCGAGACGCCAAATGCCTCACAACTTTAGGAACATGAGCGACTCTCTTGAACCCCTTGGCTCCAGCGCTGGCAATGGTGCTGGAACCAGCAGCTGTAGAAAACGTTTGACGGCCAGAGGACACGGGGGTGCTGCTGGGTGCGCGTTGCTTGAGGGCAGCACTGGCGTTCAGCAAGGCAGACACATTCGTGACGGCGCCGATGCGCGGCTTCCGTGACCCTAGATAAAAGGAAAGGAATAAATAAACCTTATTCGATTCAGGTATATGTACATGATAAATACGATGGCTATTCAATTTTTAAAGCCAATATCTTAACACTTGTGACCATGCTCCCAGCGACTGTTCCGAGAAAGAAATAAAAGCCATATTGAACGAGTTTCTTTAATAACATAAAGCAAAAATAAATGAGAGGTTTATTCAAATTACAGATATCATACGATTTAAAAATTGAAAAGTGAACAGATAACAACTGATATCCAAATGATTGTGATTACACCTTACTCTCACTAGGCGAGGCTTGACGTGGTCTTGAGACCGATGCAAAAACGAGCGGCTGGGGCATTGGGATTCCCACAGATTTTAAAGACGATACCTTCTTGAAGCCCAATTCGAAGCCCAGAGTAGGTGACGAGTAATGTGTTTAATACAGTGCTTTCCAAAATTTTTCTTTAATTGCCCTACCCAGTTCGAACTTAGAACGAAGACGGAAGGGACTAGGTGTCTCAAAGACTCACCCAGAGGGAAGGCAGCACCTGCTGAGGAACTTGAGGGCTGGGAGGATGCGCTGCTGCCTCCACTTCCACTGCTACTTTATGCAAAAAAAAACATGCAGGAAATTTAATTAGTTCTAGATAAGAGAAAATAATTTATACATGTTTAGATTGCACACCAATGTCACTTATGCTTAAAAGAGTTTATATAGTAATCACACATTTGTTCATACATTTTAAGCAATTTATTAAAAACCTGACAAAACAACACTTACGCTATAATTTCGTTGCATTCATTTGCTATGATCATCCTCTATTCCAGAAGCAAAGTACATTCTTTGAAAGTACTAATATTTTTCTTGTTTGAAAAGCAGAATTCATGTGAATTCAAGACAAAGCCAAAAACACAATTCTGACCGCGCAGAATGGTGCTGGCTGCTGTACTAACGATTTAAAAAAATTATTTTTGTATTATAAATACACCGATTATTGACATTCAGATTATAACTCAAGAACGGCGGATCATGTACACTTAAACTTACATTTTAAATAATATTTTCAAATTCAGTAGGATTTCGGGGTGTAATCTATAGTGTATTTTTCGAAATAAATACCAAATTTTCTCACAAATTTCAAATACAGCTCCAGCTGCACCATACATTTAGAAAACAGAGCTGGGCGACGTGACTACTGCCATGTAGAAAACAGGACACTCTACACGTTAAGGTTCAAATGCCACACACAAAGCAATACAAAGACATGGAAGACTTGCATAAAGCAAGGAGTTTCATTGAAATTAAATTAACACAGCGGTGACTCTGACCTTTCAAGCTTGAGCTTCTTGTGCTGGGCATCAATAAGCTGCTTGTGGTCCTCTAGTTCTCTCTTCAGAGTTGCTCGCTCATTGATGAGTTTAGCGTAGCGATCCATCATCACCTGTAGTCAAGTTTTACATCAGCAGACGAGTGTCAGTGAGCAACGTAATTTCATATGTAACTTTAGGTGTGCTCCTACAATAAAGGTGATAATATAGCTTTGTTATTATTGATATTTCATCAGCGTTTAGCACAGATAACACACCTACTCAGCCGAAGAACTTGGCTGATGTTAGACCATGATCGAACGATGGCATATACATTGACGCTTGTTGTGATCTACGAGTAGTCGAAAGTACTACCGGCAGTTAGTCATAACTTGCAATAGCCGTGTACAGAAGACACTAGGTCTTAAGCTCAGAATTGCACTACTTTGACCATAAAATCCTCTTATTACTACAATACACTATACCTAACCTACGTCGAGGTAGGGATCAGAGAACAAAGTTCAGTACCTCTCAACAGTAGATTAAATGGCTAAACAGATGAAGTCGTTCCAGTCACAACCTGGATGGTTCGCACAATTCCCAAATACGATATGGATGGGGGTAAGATGGGTATTTAAAATAACAGGTAATGCTACAGGCGGTCGAGGAGACACCTGGCCTTATGAACAGCTGCCAGGGGTCAACGTGGGAGAAGTTAACACTACAGACTCTCCTTTCAGAAAAGACACACAGGAAATTCCTTCTTCATCACTTCGTCACACACTCAAAGAAATTCACATCTTCCATAAATAGTATGCATGATACAATTTTTCCGTCACAATGACGTGAATATATTCATCTAAAATGTCTGTAAAACTAGAGCGTGATCATTCAAATGTAGATATTGCCCTCTGAAAACTAATAACCTCGGGTATGATGTCATAAATGGCATTAACTGTAGAAAGAAATCACACTACAACTCTTTATACCTATGAATGTATAAAGAATAAAGCTCAATACGATCAGTCCCATCCACCCACTACGACAGTTACACAACAAAAACAAGTAAAAATAAAAATTGCTTTCCACTAATCGTCTTAATACAACATTAAATATTCGAATCATTCAAAACGCTAAGCTTCCAGTAAAACGCCTTCAACAAATTTTAGATTTATGCGCACCTAGTAGAAAAGTAATATTCCTTAGTTTTACTTTTAAAAACCCTGCATCGAATAAATAAAGTTTTACGTATAAGAGTATTTGTTCACTTATTAACTAGTTAACATTGATTCTTATAATACATGAAGTGCTGTGCACCCAATGATGGACCTTGATTAAGATCTAGATTTTAGGGCGAGTCCATTAGTACACTCAGATTTCGGAGCAAAAAATACTACTAACCTACAATGCGCGTCAATAACCAATAAGTCAACCGCACGAGGCCAACTGACGGAATAGATTAGAACCAGGCTGCCATCCCTTGGGAAATTTCCCAAGATCTTGGAAAATCACTATCCTCCTGGGGATATTGGGAAATCGTTGGCATTTTTCAACAAAATGTTGCAAGTAACGTAGTAAGAGTTTCAGAAATTTTTATAGTCATGCCGTAACCAATCTTTGAGTACAGCATCCTCCAGCTACGACTGTAAAAAATTAAATTTTCAGTATGTCACTTCATTTATAACGTGCTACTTTCTGCCATTACATCGTCAAGGGTTCTCAGATTTAGTTACAGTGGAACTTGCACAAACGTTGCTGAACAAACAATTTATGTTGTGAAATGCAATCTGTTCATACAGTACAGCTGTCAACTTGCTGTCTTCCACTTAACCGTCCACGAGCCCGTGCGTAAACAAAACAAGCTCGTTCTAAAGCGGTACAATCAAGTTTAACAAAAATGGAAAGCAGTCATTAAAACACGAATGTACACATCCGATAGATGCGTAAATGTGCTACATACATGATTGATGCATTATTCATTCAGGAGTGAATGAAAGATAGAATATGAAAAGTTTTAGTTTAATCGAAAACTGAACTAAAAAAACGCCGGATTCTTAATGAATCTTAGATTCTTAGTAAATCTTACACCTAAAATATCATTAGAGAGAAAACCCCAGATCTGGGTGGGGAAAACCCAGCAGTGACAACCATGAACTGAAGAATTGACGCTTTGAGACGGCCGGGGAAACGAGAGGCGGTCAAGATGAAACGACTACTGAACGACCAAATGACCAGTATCGAAACAGCGCGCTAAGCCAAACTGGACGTTAACTCATAACGAGTTTGACAGCAAGCTTCATACGGTTTAAGATACAAATTCATTTTACATAGCAAATAAAATATTCATTATGTGGTGGTAATAGTGATGTGGTGATATTAGTGATAGGGCATAGTGATGTGGAATGATGTGTTAACGTGTAAGGATGTGTCAAGGTGAACGGGCATGTAGGGAATACGAGCAGTTGGGCCTCATACCCATTAAAAGTCAACGGCTATCGCGCAGCAGAACACCAACAAAACAAGCAGCGTAAGCAAATCTGAGCGACGGACGCCTAGCAGGTGAAATACAGGTGGTGGACAAAATAATGGAAACACCTTCAAAAATCAACAAATTATAATTTAATATGGTGTAGGTCCGCCTTTTGCGGCAATTACAGCTTCAATTCTCCTAGGTATTGATTCATACAACTTGTGAATTGTTTCCAAAGGAATTGCAAGCCATTCTT
>VCRD01000991.1:26096-69653 GCA_006783055.1 Trinorchestia longiramus | reverse complement strand
AACAGAAAAATAACATACATTTTACATCAATATACCGAATAACAAAATTATTATAAAGAAAATAGGAACATATGCCAAGTTTTGATTGTTTAAATTATGTTCTAAGATTATGATGGTAAAATATTAGGTGTTTCCATTATTTTGTCCACCACCTGTATGTCCTACGAGAGCCTCGAAACGTGGGAAGCATTGAAGAAACTAACAGTCAAAACCGCAAACGGCTACAAGCAAGACCAAAGGCGAAAGGAGGGGCCAAAAGTCCGGAGGCGTGTTTCTAGAAAACACCAATGAATTATATAAGCAGCAGTAGGGTAACCAAGAGGTCAATGTCTTTACTTAGGTACACCCTGTGCCAAACTCTCTCTCAAATCTTTTCCATTGGTACCGACCACCACCACCAAGAGGTCAATATAGCAAGGCGTCATAAGTGTGAGCGACAGTGCTAGGAGCGACAACGATTTTACAGCGGGTGTCTACACCAGCGGGAGATGCTTGCGTATACATAGTGTAAACAATAGGGTGTGCCGCGCGGCGTGCAGGGCTGCTGAGCGTGGGTGCGGGTAGTGTGTGCGTCCGTGCATCGAAATTCTTCGAACTGAATGCCCAATGATGATAATTTTGTTAGTGAATTGGTTGATGGAACTACAGTGATTATTATATCAAGAGTATCGTTGGTCAAAATTAAGGGTGAGGTTAGGTAATATGATTGGAGTGCTTTTTCAGTGAATTTTGTTGTGTCCGCGTGTACTTAGATGGAAGTGTTTCAATTCCGAAACCATACGGCATTGTGTGATTTAAATAATTATAGTGAGTGGAATTGATCGATTTGAGGAGATAAGACTACCTTGATTCATAACAAATTTACGTGTTTTCCAAGTGTTTTTCTAGTAAATGTTAAGCTTATTAATTGTGTTCGTACCCTTCTTGTGTTGTCCTCATCAATGCATAATATAGTATTCATGTCAAGGGGTTTGGATTCCTCCAATTTGCGACGTCTCTCTCTCGTTATGAAAAATTTACTTCATTCAATTAACGTAAAATGTGTATGCGATACATTCACCTTGTAAGAATTCAATTAATGCTCGTAATTATTACGTATTTATCCTGTAACCATGTAGAGAGAGAGCACGTTTCGCCACAATTAGGAATACCGCTAGAAGGCATAAAAATATGCTATGTTTACAGCTTGCCGCCACTTTTTTACCATTAGATGTGTAGTGAATCGCATGGCTCCACTACAAATGAGTACTGCGACAAGGCTAAGCACCGTTACGACCAGAAGCACGACATCAACCAATGAGCGGTCATGCTCAGGCAGCAAAGCCCAGCCAACCGCCCAATATCAGGAGGCTGTAACGCTCTGCGTCACACACTCACCAAGCACTTTCAAAGTCAACATCACCAAGAACTCTCATCACCTGAAGAACTCAACTTACAGCCAACAGCAGAGCGAAGGAAGCAGAAACCAGCCATCCTGTCTACGGACAGGATGGGCTTAAACAACCTACGCACTAACAAGAAGTGCACGTTTCCAACTCGCCACGCGCTCCCACTCTATACGTCCCTGTGTACTACAGGCAAAATGTCAGTACGCCAGTAGTGGACGACGAGACGTGCGCAACAAAGAAATAATAACTAACAGAATATTCAAATGTCTAAATACCAACTATTAAACTCATCTTGCCTTTAATTGTCTTTTCTCCTATTGGATTCCTCGACGCTCCCTTACTACCTCAGACACTCACTCCGAGTAAGATAAAGCTATTCAATGTACTCCGAGTAAGATAAAGCTATTCAATGTCGGCTCGGAGATAAGAGATGTCTGAGAGTTAGGACTGAAGAGTGATTATACCAAGATCACTATAGATGTAACATAAAACCGCTAAATTTATTTGAGACTAGCATAAATTTTTCTTTGAGACTGTCTTATGGTAAATATCCGTTAAAAACGCGTCCACATGTGACCCTTTACTGTGGGGGCGAATGAATTTGCTGTCCATCTCTACCTAAAATATATAAGCCTATCACATTCAACATACACGAGTGATGGACAGTCAAAGTGCAGTATGAAATATACTCTCCAATCCCGCTTCTTACCCTCCATAGTTCACCTTCTATTTCCAAACGGGGACGGCCTTCCCTCCACCTATGTATAGGCAATCCTTAAACTCCCTGCACTCCTCAGCAGTTCAGCAGGCCATCTCTGCAGCGGGCCCCAACAGGGTCCTCCAACTGTCCTTTCCCACCCATTTGTGAACAAGAAAAATCTCTTTCCAGATCGACCCGCTCTCCTCTCCCAACTCCGATCAGGCCACAGCAGAGCCCTAAACTCATACCTGGCCCGAATAGGAGCAGCGCAGGATCCCACGTGCCCTGCCTGCGGCACCATGGACCAGACCACCAGCCACCTCTTCAGCTACCCGTACCCACCTTACCCCTCTGGCTGGACCCGGTGTCGACAACAACCTTCCTCTTCTGCGTCCCTTCTCTCTCAACCTATTTCCCTCCTCCTATCCGCCCCCACCCGAGCCTCCCCACACCCCTGAGTTTCCCCAAGATCACCCACTGGGCAAGCAATAACAACATGGACAGCCAAAGTGAGCACATTTTTTGGAGGAGACCCTGTAGAAGACGTGGGGGTAATAAGTTCTCACGAGATAAGTACCTGTTGCGGGGACCTTTTCTTGCCAGGATAAGATATTAGATGTGGTCTGCGCAGTAAGTTACCGGGGGCACCAGGCCGCGCCACCCTCCTCACGCTGCTCACTGGCTCCTCTGTGCTGTCGTCGGGGGCCGGACGCTGGGAACACACACACTCACTTCCGTCATCAATCGATATTTCAGGATATCGTTTCATTTATCAACGAATTTTTTATTTGTTGTTGTTATTGCAGGTTTGATTGCTCAACTGGTATATAACCTGTATTTCCATTTCGTTATTATTTTATGATTGAAATAATATCATGAAAATACCCTTTTCGGCAAAAACGTGTGCACGCCTCCAAGTCCGAAAAATAAAACAGTTGGAGAAAACTTGCACACACGTCATTGTCGGTTAGAGCGTTGAACTGAACTATATACATACAAATACAAAGTATTGTATGTACTCTTGTTTTGTTGAAGTATGCAATGTAGACCAAAGGAAGGTACATAAATTAAAAGTTTCATTAACGCATGACATACACTGATTACTAAGAACGAACACTTCGGCAATAATCCCTATAATGTGGCAGGCCAACCGGTTTCAACATTTTTTCTGCCACAAGGGAAATATCAACAACGAGATAATGGAATGCTTATTCAAATATAGAGTGTTGGGCACGCAACTGAAAAATAACTGCGGCGCAACCGTACGTCACCAAAAATAGATGCGATCGCAACTGCAACACAAGCTCAAAAGTTGCAATCGTAACCTCAATTCGCACCTATTAAGTAACAAAACTTCTTAAAAAATATTGAGCGTGTATAACTCGCAAACACTAATGAATAATCCTCAATAAAAGGAGAATCTTTGGCTCTATGATTAGTTCCACGATCTCAAATCGCTTTACAGATTACTGAGCTTGAATCCTATTTTTGTTCTCGTCGCCAATAAATTTTTCCAATATTTTACTTTGTTAGGTAATATTGCTAATTACTTCATTAGGAAACATTAAAACTCTGTACTTAGTTCACGTTCATTTAAATGACCTGGTTTACCATTGATTCCCTTTCAGAAATGCAAACATTTCGAAGTGCCTGTCTGAAAGACGAGCACGCTTAGGTTTCAACATTTCTTTACCTAATGAAAAATGTCTTTCAACTGCAGCACTTGAAGGGCAGCACTTGAGGGATAAACGAAGACTCTCGTTCCCAAGTTCTATAGCGGTATTACTGGCCGGGTTGCTTCGAGGCGCCTGTTAAGAAGTAGTTTTGCGTAATCCGCAGGTATATAGAATGGCTAGTGGGGCAAAGTAGGGGTTATTCTTCTGCTGCTGGCTGCGTAATGCACAAGTTATATGTGCACTCGCCTACTTCGCTATTTCTGAGTCTCGTAACTAATCGCACTACGCAGCGTTGTGACGGTGTTATATCGTTTTATTCTGCCATCGATTTTAACTGTAGAAGTACTGAACTTTATGAAGCACGAAATAAAGTTACTGTTGGGAAACTGTTACTATTGGTCTTATATTTCTCGGTGGGAATGAATGTAAGATCCAGAAGGAATGACAAGTAAATCTTACAGTTATGGGATGCCAATGAAGCAACCATAATTTCTTAACAGTTTTTTTGTCATGAACAACCACACGCACAGCAGACGCGGCTCACAAACACGCAACAGAGCAAGACACACCTTCTTTCCATGAACGACGGGGGCGGGGCTGGGAGGTGTGAAGTCGTTGTACAACTGCAGGCACTCGTCCTCGGCTGCCTCAGGTCCTTTGTCGTGATCCTTCCGATAGAAATAGCGAGCTCATCATATAATAAATATTCAAATCAAAAGAATAGAGAGTTTAGCTGTTCCCAAACTTTCTCGAGTGGGTTTCTAATGTGTGAGAAAGACGGAGCTCTTTTGGTTAGAGTATCTTAGACACAAATGGAAATTTAATTAATTGATCGCTGATATTTACGTAATTATGATTTCTTAAATATGTGCCATCAATATAAAAACATCTTTCGTGGCGATGTGACACCAGGTACAGTAGCAGAATGTAAAAATAATTATGTACAGTATTAAAAAAAAATTATAAATCGGTTGTCGTGTTCAAGTTAATAAATTTTTGTGAGAAAATGAAAACGGGTAATGTATCTGGTGAAATTTTACTCCCAGAGCCATCGGTGAGTGTTTCATCCGAAAAAAGCAGATATATTTGGTAAGAAGGCGCACGCGTGTACAGTTTGCAGTAAAAGGTGAACATATAGAGAAGTAACCGTAAGTTCGATGGACTTGATTTCTAAGTGGACACTTGAGTTGCGAGTGTCACTCACTACCCAGACACCAGTCTCACGAGGTGTACAATAAATAAAAGATCAAGTAGCAATAGTATCCTGCAACACGGAAAACTGATTTTATGGCCGGCAGAGAGGAATAGTTTCAGGAAAAGCACATGGACAGAGTTAGGCACTGATGCATGAAATACCTCGCAGGAGGAGCTCATGTATTCTTTAGTCTTCAAGAAATGCTGATACCCTAAAATGTGCCTTAATAGTGCCTCATTAGGTGATAGTAACTGCAATTTATAGCCAATGAAATGAACAATATAAATCCTAAAAATAATAACAACCTTAAAATTCCAAATATTTTGACTTGATTTCTATCTTACATATAAATTTTAAAACAAATGTACACAAAGGAATCCAATACTGAAATAAATACATTTTATTACGAAAATCTACAAATTTATTCAACAACCCATGAAGAACGGTAATTGTCTGCTTGCAATTAAAAGACATCTGACTACGCTATGAACGATATTATTATACACGCACAAAAAAATATTTAACACCCGCAGTCACAACCTTCTACCATATTCAATTCTAGAAAGAGAGTAAACATGAATAGAATGACACTCAAGCAAAATATTGCGATTTCAATGTATCAAACCCTAGTTGGGCGAAAAATACAAGGTTAACATCAAAGAAATGAAAAAAAAACAGCCCCCAAAAATAGTTCCAACTACCACAGCCACTGAACCTGAATACCTAGAGCAAGTCCATTTAGTCTTCTTGCTCCTGAAAACTGCATCACACTGAATTAATATCCTTTTATTTACAGCAACACTGTACTTGACATGTAAATTCTGACAAGAAAAATTCCACATTCCAGGTAGAATATAAGCTTAGCTCAAGATACCGAGTAATTCAGTACGCTGTACGTACAACTGAGCAACAGCTCGTTGGAAACACATACAACGCAGCACAAACGTACGAGGGCAGACAGCTGATGCCAGTCTTCCTCACACACACAAGTTAACTGAGCTGAGCAAGGCTGCACTGACACATACAACGCAGCACAAACGTACGAGGGTGGTCAGTTGATGCCAGTCTTCCTCAGGGATGGTGTCCAGGGCAGACAGGTCGGGCAGAGGCGAGAAGCAGTAACGGTCCGCACTAACGACGTCCTCGTCACTGCTTTGCGACGTGTGGGAGGGGCCTGCGACAATGTCACTAGTTGCATCTACATAACTTTTCTTACACACAGGTCATTGGTATATCATTACGCAGATGCAAGTGAATACGAACCATAAACGTGAATAACTCCAAGATGAAACTTTCAAATATTTGCAGAACATCAAAAATGGATACGCTACCTTTTTTCATTCAGTAACTCCCCATAAAAGTTATACAGAGGTGAAACAAGTATTTAGACAGTTTCAAAATTTTATTTTAATATATTTTCAAACACAATGCAATTTTAAGATTAAAAATACGCAATTGAAAAGAAGCATAACTACATCGCAAAACCCTGAATTTTTTCAAGTATATATGATGTACATACATACTAATAATAAAATAGGGGTGCAAAAATGTACACGGACACTTGAAAAAATCCATTCAATATTTAGTTAGAAAACATTCCATTCGCCGCTAATGTTCTTAAATGCTTCCAATTTGTTTCAATTGTCTAAGGATAATTTCTTTGGTATCTGAGTGAGTCTCATGATCTTTGCCGCCAGTCTTATATTCATAAAGGTAAGAAACTCTCTTTTCACGGATCTACTCCTTAGCATTCTCCACAAATTTTCCATTGAATTTGAAACCAGTAATTGGCCTGGCTATGGCATTACAATAAGCACATTATTTTGAATCCAATCACGGGTGGCTTTGGCCGTACATTTGGCATCGGTTCTATTGGTACCACCGTTTATTTCCAAGCTAAATTTTTTCCATTGATTTGAGTAAATTAAACCCTGATTTACAGAGATATTTGGTCCCATTCACTGTTTTTGTAGTTAATTGTTTTGATCCGGTGCCCGTTGAAGGATAAACCCCAAACCATAACGCTTTGCCTCCATGCGTATGGTATTCTCTGTGTTATGAAGTTCTCTTCCGTCTACATACATGTGTTGTATCATTATGGCCGAAATGCTCGATTTTTGATTGATCTGATTAGAAAATTTCTTTCAAAAATTTACTATCACACTTGAAATAGCATAGCAAATTGTAATCTTGATTTCAAATGAATCTCCTTCAACAATGGTGTCACCGATAGAGGTTGTAAATTCAATCTCTTTCTGATCAAATTAATATCTGCTGGTTCTTTTACAAGCTCGAGTCCTGTCATCCCGGAGACTGTTTTGAAGTTGATTTCTATTGATGAAAGGATCAACTTGATCAGTTTGAAGCATTCAACTGCAACTTCTGCCATATTTTACGAGGGTTGCTAAGTTTTCGAAAATTTTCAGTCGTCCCATACTCTTTTCATTTCTTTATAAAATAACCTAGTGTGCTAACGAAACGATTTTTACACGGCATGAGACTTGGGTAGCAATCCAAGAATGGGCCAAACGGCTCATTTCTATTGAATTATTCTATTCTATTTAATCTCTTAGAAATCCTTCGATAACTGTTATTTCCAGTATGCATTGAAATTATACGGCTCTTCAGGTTATTTGACAGTGCCCGTTTGTTTAGGTATCATACAGCGTTGATAGAGCAGCGTCCAAATGATGACTGACTCCCAACACAACAGTTGACCAACCAAAGGTATTCTAGAGTCTGTAGCAATTTAATGGAATACTACAGGGTTCTTGTAAGTGAGAAGTTCTCGTCATGTACGCTCGTAACACATTCCAAAGAAAGTTCCCAAATACTATATTCCACACACAATTTCTGCTATTTGTATATTAATTTTATGAGTGACAAAATTCGTAGTTTATCTGCTTATTGATTGTTGTTTCGTATCATGGATTTTTTATAAATATAAAACTGCCCAAATACTTGTACCACCTTGCCATGTGTCATTTTGTTTCTATTTCGCATGTCCTAAGAGCGAGCGTAGAAAAAATGCCTTTATAAAACATTATACATTATTTTTTAAAAGTATTTATTCCATAATGAATATGCATATATTCATTATGGGATGAATACTTCTTTAAAATATAATACAATCAATACAATCAGCCTTGAGGAAATCCCTTAAGATCTCGAAAAGTGAAAAATTTTCTTAATACCGGAGACTCAAGAACTGTCTTTAGTAGATAATGGGCAGGCAGCCAAAACACAAGAACGAAATCGTAGCATTTAATCTAATGCAGACAAGCGTGAATAGAGACTGACGCTTTGTAAACTAATCAAGGAAAAACTGATGCCTAGGAACTCAAAATTAAACAAGAAACCCTTACCTAACAAATACCATAGCTCAATAACGGCGCTAGTAGTTGAATGGCAGTAACATCACTCAACTCACCATTATTGAAGTTGAAGAACTCGCGGTCAGAGATACCCTCACTCTCCTGGGACGAAACCGCGCACGCTGGCTGGCTGGCGGCAGAAGTTGAGTTCAGCGAGCCGTCAAGGCCTGTTGGCCTAGGACTGTTCTCTACCTTGTCTCGAGTGCTCTGGGTCCCAGACTTGTGATCCAGACTGGACGACGAGTGGTGTCTCGAACTGCTGTGACTGGACGATTTGCTGCTGCCTTGGCTTGAGCTTTTGCTTGTGCTGCTAGCTCTATGGCTACCACTACTACTTTTATAGCTACTGCTGTTACTTTTAATGCCACTGTTACTCTTGCTGCTACCACTGTTAATCTTATCGCTACTTTCACTTTTGTTCTTGCTGCCACCAATACTCGAATTACTACTGTGTTTATGTTTAGATGAGCTACTACTTGCAGCGTTTGATGAACTGTCCTTTGACTTAGTTTTGTCTAGCGCTCTATCCCGATCAGTACCATTTAAGTCACTTTTGCTTTTAAAGCTAGAATGTCGCGAAGATGACGAAGAAGAAGAAGAAGGTGATGGGCTGGAGTGACTTTTCACAGATTTGCTCACATGAGAGTTAGTGGATATCTTGCTGCTCCGACCATCACTGCTTGAGTGGCGAGTGGATGTGGTGGAAGAGCGAGATGTGACAGTCTTAGTCACCTTCAAGTGATCATCGTCATCTGTCACTGTAGGAGTGATGCTACTGGAAGAGTGCTCTTCCACCCGCTTCTTTTTCACAGTTTTAATGAGACTAGAAGCAGTACCATCCATGAGCGAGTCAAAAATTGATATTTCCTTCAGAGTTTTAGTTTTTGATGAGAAAACTGCAGCAGGTTTCTCTATGGCTGGAACGTCACTGGCCGGAGGTGGAATCAAGTCCGCCTCTTCGGCACTCGGGGAGAGTTCAGGGGCGTCTTCAGGAGAAAAACCAGGTGTGGGCGACAGATCCTGCTGTTTACCATCGGATGGTATTGTGGTGCTACTTTCTATTGAAGTTGTCCTTGACTTGCTCTTCCGAGTATCAGACTCAGGTGCTGGAACTGTTGCATTATCGGCCTCCTTTTTCTCTTCTTTTACAAAAGAGTTCACCCCATCAGAGCCCTTCATAGTTTTAGGAAGCTCAGACGCGACAGGAGCATCACAAGTTTTCTCTTTTTTAAGAGAAATTGTTATTGGTGCTTCATCGCTCTCAGATTCGTCTTTGATTACAGTCAGATCAATAACGTCTTCAGGATCTGGCTTCACTACCGAGAAGTCAATATCCGACCGTCTTCTCTTCCTACTTCGTCTATCAGATTCATCGCCGCTGCTACTTTCATAATCGTTGTTGCTGCTCACAGAGCTAGAGCTGTGATATCGGCGCTTCTTATGCTTCTTTTTACTTTTCTTTCGATGCTTCGAATGCTTTCTCCTCTTGCTCTTTGATCTACTTCTTTTGGACGTTGAATAATCACTTTCTTCCTCGTATCTTTTGTTTTGAGACTTTGTACTGTGTTGAGACTGTGTTTCACACGAGGATCCCTCATCTTCATTATTCACATTTTTTTCTTTCTTCACTTCCATAAGATCATCAATTTCTTTGTGCTCGTCTTCATTGCCAAAATCTGAGCCAGAATTAGCTTCGAAAGAGGAACTGTACCTTCGTTTACGTTTCTTGGATTTGCTGTGTTTACGTTTCATTTTCTTCTCGCGTTTACGTCGCTTTCGTCTTTTCCTCCGCTCTCGCGACGACGACGATCTACTGTCCCGTGAAAGGCTCCTGTCACGAATCGAGTTCTCCGACTCTGAGGCAGACATTTGGTCATCATCTATTTTCTTGGATTCTTTTTCAGTCACTATTTCTTCTTTAAGAGTCTCAGTTGCAACAGCAGGATCGTTAAGACTATCACTCTGATTGCTGTCAGTAGCTTTACTGGCATCTTCATCACCAGAAGCCTTTTTCTCTTTTAATGCTTCAGTGCTTGTTTTTTCAGTCGATAAAGAACTGAGTGATTCTCTTTCCTTATTAAGATCAGCTTTTTTCTCAGGCTGGTCTGTACATATTTCAGATTTGTTTTCGTCATCGGCCGTCGGACCATCCAACACCTGCAATACGGCCTCCAGCATGCAAGGCGCGTTACCAGATGTTTTGGAAGCCTTAACAGCGGCAGGCGTCCAAGCCTTACGTGTCACCTGAGCCACAGCAGGCACTAGGACGTGAGATGACCCTTGAGATTTGCTGCTGATGGCATCGCCTTTTGTACACTCAATCTTATCGCTCACCCTTTTAGTGTCTTTCTCTTTTGAAAGGCTATCATTTGATGATGATTTCTTTGGCAACTTACATGTATCTTTACTAGAAGCTTTTAAATCACTCTGCAACTCACCTGCTTGTGATTCTTTAATAGAGGGATTTGCACGATCGGATTCTGTTTCAACTTCGTCCTCAGCTGAAGAAAAATCTGTAACTTCACTTTCTTGGTCAGATGTTCGTGGAAGCTTGTCATTACTTTTCTCAGTTGACTTTCTTCGTTGCAATTCTTTAATAGGAGTAGGCTTGTAATCAGGAATGCCTGGTGGGCGACGGTACAGCCGCTTTTTCTTCACATCACCCATAGTCTTATCATCATTAGCACTCTCATTCTTCGTTGCAGATATAGACTGAGCAATGGCAGATGTGTCTAACTGATTGAGAAGCTTAGATGGCTCAATGTTAGCCAAAAGAGGAGTCTCTGATAAATACTTTTTGACTGATTCCATGATGAGCTTCTGAAGCACATCTGACTGTATGATAGAGCTAACATTGCCATCAGTTGAGGTCGTTTCAGCTTTTTCCTTGGATTGTTCATCAACAGTAAGCCGCTGAGCTTGTTCAGAGAGAACATCTCCCGTAGGAGATTCACGAGAAGTACCCTCATCAATGTGAAGCTCCTCATCCTCTGTGTCATCCTGTTCTTGAGGAGGATCAGTTGTTGACTTCACAGCTTTTTCTGACACCGGTTCCGTTACCACTTTCGTACTTTGGGAGGCTGAAAAATATTATAACATACTCCTTCATATCACAAAACGAAAAAGGGTGACTAAAAACAAGCAAGACCCATTCCTACTGATTCACCTGTCACATGTTCAAGTCCTTCTAGATAAAAGGCTAAACATGTAATCTTGGGCTTGTCTACCCCAGCTGCTAGTTAAGCTCCTGCAAACACTTTCTCAAGCACAAAGATTGTGTGCAGGATGATGCATCCTTAGAGCTGTGTCGATACTTATTTGTCAACAGCATTCACCATTCATGCCTCTCTCTCATGATGGATACCTTTCACCTACTTTCATCATTGAATGCTCTCAATTTCTTCAAAGTTACGGTACATCTACATTAGATCACACGTATAACTATAATTTACTTCTGCATTTTCTTTGATGTCCAAACACTTCCCAAAACTCTATCTATAACAACAATAACATTTTCCATAATTTATTTGTCAAATGTGATATCAACCTTCCTTCAAAAATACATGTTTTTTTCTTAGGTATCTAAAAACAGTAACAATACAATATAGAAATCTTTGTATTTGCACTGATTCCAAATCTTTTTTACTTCAATATATCCCTCAAATCGGCCTATCATTTACAGTATCAAATAGACATAGAAGCATCTTTTCATACTCCACATTTTCCTTCTACAAATATAGCTTACAAACAAACATCGTTCAGCCTTCTCTTAATACCACCTCCAGACCAGTTACAGCCTTCTCTTAATACCACCTCCAGACCAGTTACAGCCTTCTCTTAATACCACCTCCAGACCAGTTACAGCCTTCTCTTAATACCACCTCCAGACCAGTTACAGATCCACATAACCTTTGCTTTTATTTCTGCATGATTGGCAAAAATAAAAAGATTTAGTACATACTCTCAGTAAATCGATTTAATTCAAATTCCTACTGAATCTTTGTCCTTAATCATAGAATGAACACCATAAGATATATTTTGAATTTATTCTATCTAACTTTTGTCTCAGTGCAAACAGATGATAATTATACCTTCTATATAACACTACACAGATGCTCTCCTCTAACACAATATCTATTTCAATTATAACTCTTTATTACTCCAAACATATCAAACTCTACATGGAGAGTCTCTAATCAAAAAATTAAATTCACACTTGTCTTTTCTACATAAAAAAACATATATGTATGCTTTGCAATTTGTAGTCCCTTTATTACTCATAGAGCAATTTCACTAAGAACTCTAATGTTACAAAACTGTTTTGTAGTTTACTTTGTAACAATCAACTTGTATATCTTTTACAACTTTTTCAAAAATACCAGCAATCATGTTCCTTATATTTAAAACTACATGCACAGTAAAATCCATGAAAATTGAGCTAAAGGGAAAAGTAAGTCATTAGAAACTTTACCCAACCTTCGATTCAAATACCAGGAAAACAGTTAAAACTTGCATAAGCAAAACTTAGTTTGGTCAAGTTTCCTCTTATACCTAATTAACACTTTAACACTCACCCTCAGTTTTCGATTCTGGGACATGATGGCTATGGCCATCTGTGAGCATGAAAGTTTAAATATAGCACAGTAAAATTGATAACTCACCATTTTGAGCAGCATGGGCTGCAGTCGAGTATGAGCACGTTGAGGTTTCAAAAGACTGGTAGCTGTCAGCAGTTTGCTGAACGTAGCTGGCTGTCTGAGACACCTGCTGCCATGACTGATAACCAGACCTTTGCTGATGCACACCTGAAAAAGTGATATATTAATATATGAATTAGAATAGAATAAAATTAGGCTATAGGAACGAACCTTCTGGCCCATTCTTGGGTCAGATAATTACTTCGATAATTATTCGGTTGTATACCCAAGTCCCATGCCGTATTTCTAGCCGCGTCAACCATGTCGGCATCGGGATTCGAACTCGGGTCTTTCCGCTCGCAAGCAGATTCGCTCACCAGTCGACCAAGCTGGTGATACACTACGCTGGAGACACTACAATGCTAGGGGAACCCAATCGAGCACGAGGCAAAAAAGAGCACTCCCGTCGCTGACCACCGACGCTCGAGCAACGCACGCGAAGGTACGCAACCGACAGCAGCACGCCCTACACACGCAAACACCGCCTGACTTGAAACAATCGCCAGGCATTGGTGCGCGCGAGCAAATTGCAGGGCGTCGGCTAGCACTCGACTCTCAGAGCCAATCCTTCTTCCGAAGTTAGGGATTAGAGCAAGATAAAGAACTTCTGGAACTTTTATACAAGGTATTCATCTTCATAGCTGTAAATATCACAGAAAGAAGTTGAATTTACCCTCAGGAGCAAAGATTGTTTAGTTGTCAAATTTTAAAATAACTTAAGTATCAATTACTACCAAGTTTTTTCACAAGCTATGTCCACATAGAAATAACCTACTAATACAGGCATGTCTGATATAAAAACCATATTTCCTCAGAATGAGTCACTGGTTTTGAGTGAAGATTTATAAGTCCCACAGACATCACTCAAATAATTTTTCAAAAATAAAATATCTTTGACATCAGAATTCCTTTGACTGATAATTTTAGAAACATCCAATCTAGAGCTCAAAAAGTTAAATAAGAAAACCTACAAATTTTGAAATAATCTCCTTCCTACTATTTCCCTTACACAGATACAAGAATGGAAGTAGCTAGTTAAGATATCTAACACTAGAATGATGGATCTTCCTAGAACTTTAAATCCTAGATTAAGTGATAAGGAACCTGGCAACACCAGCACAGATGGTCCAAGAGAAAATAGAATTGCAGATTAAATTAGAAATTTTGTGTATGTCTGGAAAACCATAAGCAAAGCTAAAAATTCCTTTTAAATAAAAATTAATTTATGATCACAACTTGCTTATTATTAATTTGATGTTGGAAAAAGCTGTGTATATACACACCTGAACTTAAGCAAGGCAGAACTCTGAGCCCTGAAATATTATTCATAAATTCATGCAATCTAAACCAACAACAATTCTTAGCATTATTACTCTGAAGAACAGCTTGACATGATATACAGGCCAACTTGACTTTCAAAATTTTGAACTCCAAAAAAGACACATTTACC
This sequence comes from Trinorchestia longiramus, assembly GCA_006783055.1. Classification (NCBI taxonomy): domain Eukaryota; kingdom Metazoa; phylum Arthropoda; class Malacostraca; order Amphipoda; family Talitridae; genus Trinorchestia; species Trinorchestia longiramus. The sequence goes on along the minus strand of VCRD01000991.1, from coordinate 55,173 downwards.
ACATTATTAGTTGAGACCATCTCATTACCCTATACTATTCACCCTTAAAACATGATGAAGATTTAATTTTGATACGAATTTTGTAAGCTAAATAGTACATGTATAGTCTTTCAAAGCAACAGCTCTCAAAAAATTTCCTTCCTAATGCAAACACAATGAGCACATAAATTTTACTATTCTCCTATTCACACTACACACTTAACAAGAATGTTAAAGGCCTTTTCAAAATTACAGATACACTATTACATTCAGAAGTTTAATTGAAATGTTTGCATAAGAAAAACACAATTCAAATGAATAAGAGTACTGAAATTTTTCACTAAAATGTAAAACCTTAATAGTTATGGTTAATATATAAATTTAAACATTTCATGTTATAAGAAATTTAGCGTATGTACCAAGTTTTGTAAAAATCTACTCTGTGCCTGCCAACATCAATGACAAATACTACTCTAAATGTCATTTTGTAATAAATTTCTTATATATTTCATACAGTTTACAATCAATAAATACAGCTAAATGTATCTCAATATAAACGAAACTTATGTTTGGATGAGCCAAAGTTTTCAACTTGATACTGCCCTTGTGCTAAATAAGTGACTCAGGAACTAGTATTGTTAGGCTAAATTGCTCCTGAGAAGTATGGTTATTGAAAACTAAATTTAGTTTAGGTCTGTAGGGACAAAACTGTGTATTTATATATTACAGAATGTGATAATCTTACATGAAATATCAAATGGTCAAAATCTCTTTACCTGACGTTTCAGCCGCACTCTTGAAACGGTGAAAGAAATGACAATAAGGCCTGACACATTCTCCCTCTTCATTATCTGGGCACGGCACACTACTGAAATATTTCTTGTGAGGAAACATTACTAAATAAAATTTAATTACTGAATACAGCTCTAACAACCTCCATCGTTCCAGAGTTCTGGCACATGTACAGAACAACTACTTGTCTTAAACGTTTGTTTACAGCTTTCCGACTCCGGCTTCCGAAACTATCCGGTTCGCCTGAGTCATGCAAATTTTGGGAATATCATGATAGCAAAAAGAACAGATAAAATTCGGTATCCAATACTACACAATGTCCAAAAAATTAAATCTCATTCTCCCACAAGCTTAGCAGGTAGTCACATTAAAAAAAATGAGCATTTAACATCACTCTCGCTTATTCCATGCATGCACTAAGAAATGTTTCATTGCATCCACAACAGTCATGTTACATTCCTCATCCAGCCCTACAAGATAACTCATACCAGAATCCTCTTCAACACACCTTGCATTCCACTTGTTTTCTCCATACTGCTCATGGACCAAACAAATAATCTTTATTTCCAATCGAGTACATAGTACATAGACATTAGTACATTGGTTTTTCAAATTCTTAAGGTTAACATTCTTAGAGTAAGGGTGATAGTGAGCTCTATGCGACGATCCTGGGATGTGTCCATGGGCGGGGAGTTGAGGGCTTACCGATAAGTGCGAGCTCACTGCGCGAAACAGCTCGTATTCATGGCCGGGTTTCGAACCCGCGGTCTTTCTGCCCGAAGCAGAGACCTGATACCTAACACAGGCCGCAGACCACTCGACCACGGTGGCAGTGTGTACTGTGTACTTGATTGGAAATAAAGTTGTTTTTTTTGTTAGGATGAAAAAGATATTCAAGAGCTCGGAAATAAGAGATGTCTGAAATATCTTTCTCGAGTTGATCCGTTACAGTAACTCATAGAAAGAAGCATTGATATGATTTAAGATTAGCGTTGGTTTGTGCTTAACATTCGTCGTGCTAAAATGTAGAGGAGAGCAAAAAATTTCTGTAGAAATCATAAAATTTTCTTGACAGCGCACAACACGCATTCGAATAAATGGGTGAACTATAATGAAAAATGCCATTTTGACAAGTGCTATTCGTAAAAACTACAGTAGAAGTCTTTTCAACCGGCATCCATGGGACTTTGCAGTTGCCGGTTCACCCTTTAGCGACCAAGTGGACTATTCGATCGCCTTTCACGGTCTTTGGGAGAATTGTTCTAATAATTAAACAGTGAGCAATATAAGGTTGCTACTAGGTTTGAACGCTTCGGCATGTTACAGCGTCGTTCTTTTGGCTGCCTGGCTCTAACCATGCTTCATTGCATCAGTGTACAGACGGTCTTTGTGAGCTTAAATGTAGAAACTAGAAAAACAAATTGGTCGCTAAAGGGTTAATATCACCCAAGTAACCACAAACAATTCATAGACACGCTAGACAAAAAAGGAAAACAATATAAATTGCTTAAAGCAGTTAAAGAAGAAAAAACAAATGAATATATAAAGCTTGGCCAGCGAGTGCTGTTTTAAAGGAATTCTACTGTACTCTGAAAACTTTATTCGCAATTAACTCAAACGTCCGCAAATGACCATTTGCACATAACATATGTATGTTGCCCAAAGTGTGCGCCGGGCAGAAAGCAGCGAAGACAGCGTATAGGCCAGTTACTAAATCTTGGATGTCGCCGTCCCTGACTCAGAGTGCGAGAGAGATGCACAGTCAAGAATAAACCACTGATAGCAAGCAGGTGCTCTACCAGAAAAAGGGGACGCGAAGATGAGTGACTGGGCTTACACTCGAGAGACAGCATCGCTTAACGCGTCACACAGTGGAGTGTCGTGATGTTCTATTCATGTTCATATCGTTTACACGGAAGGATGAATTAAAGATATTTTTCCCGCTTTTACTTCAGATATATACAACGCAAAAGTATACGATGTTTAGACTAAAACTATAAAAGAATCAAGTATAATTTCAACAGCAAAGACTACCACACACAGATGGTTCACGTTTCCCTATACTTACATACTTGAAAAAAATTGAAAATTCAGCGATGTGTATCTAGAAAAGATGGGCTAAATACGAGTTTAACGATGGAGTTTCATAGATATCACACACATTATCTGCTGTGCAACAAAGCATTTATTGATGTTAGAGTACCTGCTTGCAGTGCAGAAATACCACTCACATTATCAGTGTATGAAATACCTAAGTAACATAACTTCAGTATCGTCACTTTTCCTCACTCGATACACAGAAGCGTACAAAAAATGACGCACTCTACCGTAACTGTGACAGTTCAGCACCACAATCATGAGCTCTCGTATGTACCAGAAGAACAAACACGACCGGAAAATTGCCTCTCGTTTAACAATTTTGGCACCATCTACTTACCCTCGCAAATGTGTGCCATAAGCCATTCCATTCTCCTAACTAGTAGACCACTGGATTAGGTGGTGGTAAATAACTTCACGTTAAAGGTAGTCTAGCAATGTAATTACGATTAGTATTGTATGACAATTTCACATAGAGAGTGTTCTGCACATATAACAAAAGAGTGACAAATGTTGAAACGAAAACGTTTCCAAACAACTTTTCATCCCTTTGATCTACTTTTAAGAGTAATATACTGAGAGAAAATAATGCAAGGGATTGATAAATTATCTTCACTACAAAAATTTACCTGCAGCGACTCGGATCAAAGCAGCGCTGCAATACTAATGGCTTGGGAGTATGGAACATAGACATTCTTCAAGTACACCTCTAGCTTCAGAAATGGAGTCAGTAATTACCGATAAGCATGCAGTTTAAACTCATGATACACGCATAAAAACTATACGATGTTTCCGATGGCTCACGATGTACTAACACCTTAAGAATAAATAATTTTTTTCACATCAATATGAAAACACAAAACCATCATTCAAGCTACACATTCGCATTCATAATATGAGGGTTATTCGGTAAAACTAGTGCAGAAGTGTACGATGGACGTACACCCCTCAATGACATTTTTCCGACTAATACTTTCCACAGAGTTTGATCAGCCCGGTCACACTAGGCGCCGACTGACAACAACATTCACTCATTTCAGTTACAGAAACATTCAGTAATTTGGAACCAACCATTTGGTCACTCATGGAATGATACAGATACTAAACGTTTATACAGACAATAATGGTTCATGCAGAAAGTAACAGTTGATATAAACACCAATAGTTGATGCAATAACTAATAGCAGAGGCAGAGGTTAATACAGGGTACAGTAACATAACTTCATTTTTCGCCTTTCAAAAACGTCTTGAAAAAATGAAGATAGGTTGCTGCATCCTGTAGATTCAGAATACACACGCATCTTGGTAAAACATGAAAACGAATGGGCTGACACAGCCTGAATGGAAAAACCCATATTAAAGTTCTGAAATCCACGCTGTAGACGATGAATGTCCACGTCTTTCTTTACAGAACCCTAGAAAATTTTCCTTTTAACTAAATTAAGAGAAATAATCTGTAATATATGACACCGCATTACGATAAGAGTGACCTCTCTACCAGTATCATTAATCAGTCCTGTTATTCACAAAATCCCCGATGACTAATTCATCCAAATTCATTCCCAGCGACTCTGAGCCAAAAAGGGGAAGGTTTTAATCATGAGCGTTGGGCACGACGATGGTCTTGCCCTTAGGATCATCGAAGCGATCCATAGTCTTGATGTCAGCTAACATTGCGAGCCCGATGGTCAGGATAACAACGAGCAGGAGGGTTGCTAGTAAGCCCGACCAGATGCCGATCGTGAAGAAGCCAACACAATCCCAGGAGTCGCTAAACTTAGGCGTGTCCGTGCCGTTGACGATGAAAGCCTCTGCCTGCAATACACGTACGATTGAGTTTTATTCGAGTGTGCATTGCTCTCGTTAACGAACACACTGCAACGAAAGAGTTTATCTACATGAGAATGATAAGCGTGCTTTTAAGAACGTATACACAAGAATAATAAGTTAAAAGCTGATTACCATTTTGCATTAGATGATGTTCTCAGTCCTTCAAACTACTGAAGGTTTCAGCCATTATAACGCTGTGATAAACCGAATAATTCAGCAAACTGGAGGTAATAAACAAGTATTTTACCAAACGGATGTGAGGGTATAGTTTTATCTCAACATGTTGGCAGTCAGAAGTGAAAGAGCAGCGAGCGCCCTTAAACAAAACCCAGCGAATGTCATTAAGTGCTAGCTAAAACTTGCAATGCAATGCCCAGTACGTCGTCAAAATTTGTTGTGCAGAATGCGATAACTTTCGTTGAGAAGTCTTGCTTGTTGTAAGGAAAATAATCAAGTAGTATTCACGTAAATTTAGGTACTAATGAAGAGCAAGAGACGAGAGCATTCAATATCCAAGTAAGTAACAATTGATCCAATGCGACTCGAACTGCAGTAGCAAGATTACATTGAAGCACAGTGCAAAGATACGAGGATATTTAAAAAAAGTAACAAGAACTCTGAGAGAAAACATTAACAATACTAGTAGACCCACACGTAAAAATTCACGTGTTTTATACTGAATCATTTCATTTTATTTGCCAGTGGACGCGGGCTTTGTGGAGTTTCCATACTGAAGGAGTTTCTACACTGAAGACTGCGTCTCTGGTATCCACAATACAATGCTTACAATACATGTATAACCTACCGAATTTCCTCCTATCTAAATACTTAAGAGCGTGACAGAGAGACGGACCAAGAAAGCAAGCAACAAACTGTGTATTATTATATCAGGGGCCTGTACTCCGAACATTTGGCCTCTACTCCGCGCGAAGTTTCAATAGCTACGAAGAAATTCCGCTGAAAAAATATGCCAAATAGCTTATGTACGACAGGATCAAAAGCTCTAATCCAGTATTTTGACTTTCGAATATATATTCCAGAAACTATATTTGCCATCGTAATTTAGGGATGAAATTTCATGGTATCTCATATTGTTATTCGTAGACGAATTTTCTTCTATCTGAATCCCTAGGAGCGAGACAAAGAGACGGACCACGCAAGCAACAAGTTGGGTATTATTATATAGTGGGATACAACATAGTAAGGTATTGGTGCATATTACTCCAGTAGTCACCATGATTGTCGAAGCACTTGCTCTATCGGTGCACCAACGTATCGAAACCGGCATAAAAGAAATCAATGTCAAGGTTGTCGAGGCACTTCAAGACGGTTGTGCCCAGCGAGAATACGTCTTCCGGTAGCCTAATTGTTAACAGACGCTATTGTGTACACTGAATATCATATGGACGCTATTGTGAATATTCAGAATGGAAATTTTGAGTCCCTGTTCAATCTCGCTCACACGAATGTGACGATCGGCTTGAATCGAAGTTTCCGCACGTACATATAGTCAGTCATCTGTGGGTGATGTGCTGGCCGCCCCGATCTTTGGTCGTCTCGCACATCTGGCATGTCTTTATCCGCTTCTGTGTAGCAAATTTACACCTGTTTTCCAGACATTTCACTCTCTCCGTACACTTCCACCACTTACCGATGAATTTCAGCTGGGGATGTTTTCTTTAAATGCTAAAACCTTATCACACTTCTTACCTCAATCAATAACCACATTCCATCAAGGTATCCATCATTTAACTTAGACCTCGGAGCGCGCTATGACAAAACTAGTTGCATCTACCGGCGGCGTTCGTCTAGATAGAAAAGTTAATTCAGAAACCCGTCAGAGCTCAAGTTACCTTACTTCATGAAACCCTCTCATGCAGCAATTAACCGCCGTTGTTCAGTGGTATATTAAATGATTATCTAAAATGAGTACCAAGATGAAGGTTCCAAAAGGACGGACTTTTTTTCTGTTACTAACATTGAAACACACCTACCTCACTCCCAATAACTGCACTAATAATTACCATCGAGTCACCCTACGAAAACCAGGATCTCACGATAGTCAAGTTGGCATGGCTGGAGGCTTCGTCGGATCTTCACCCTGTACACAAACAAGACAGTTTCGTAGCTCACCTGAACACCATTCAAAACGAGTTTCATCCCCACTTTTGTAGATACGTTCTCCCAGTAGTAGAGGGGTGGCGTACACGAGTAGGATTTGCCCACAGGAACAGAGAGGTCTTTAAATTTCGCCAGCTGTGTCAAGATACATACGAATGAGAGCAAATAAACTTCAGGGTCAGAGTATATACGAAATCCTATACAAATATAATGGATACACACAAATAGACTCGTGAAAAACATTATTATAATGAACGAAAATTCGAGAGCCTTCATAATATTCGTCAATGAATTTTATCGAAAGAAATAATGAAAACAAGTAACACAGAGCTGCGATGAATTTTTTTCTTCAAAACGATAGATGTGTCTTCTTTGTATCTTAAGATTATTTGGGAAAAAGTATTCAAAAGGTGCTACCATCTACACAGTTCCGATACAAATCGTTAATTTCTCTGGTATTTCAATCATAAATTTCATCTACCACTATTTAGCAATAACGGTTCGCTAGACATACACATTTTAACATGGTTTTGAACCCAAACTCATTTTATGTGTGTACTCTTATGATTGTCATAGCTTCAAGAGCTTTTACTACAGGATGTCACAAAAAGATGTACCTACTCTTTGACACACGATTACTAATGTACTTTTTTTTCATGTAATGTAACCAAACAAATGGATTGGGAGGAGAGGTAGCACTGAATTTCATACACGTTCCCAAGACCTCACACCAATGGATTTTTTATTGGGAAATCTCAGAGATAAGGTTTACGCTGCAATACCCGTGACAACCGTTTTTTTGAAAAATAGAATTCGAATACAATGTCTTGCAATTCCAAATGAAATATTTTACAATGTTATGGAATCCATTGTTGTACGTTATCAGCTTTGTTTGGAAAATAAAAGGAGGCAGATTTAACATTTGCGAACACGCAGGAATGAAAGACAGCATTAAGTAATTCTAAATGACAATTAATAATAGTTTCTACGACAATTTATTTTTCTGAACTGAATTTAATTTGGATTGTATGACAAAAAGTTTCAAAATATCAATGTTTCACCATGTTCAACTTCTCAACCAATTTATCAGTTTACCATATTTTGGACCTTACTCAGAAAAGCTCAAAACTAAATTACTGGCCCTCCTCTATAGACATTTTACAGGCATAGAATTTCATATAATATTAAGAAACAAATTTACAATCGGTTCTTCTTTCAATTATAAAGACAAACTTCCGTCAACCATGCAGGCCTTTAGTGTATTCGTACAGTTGTGCACGTTGTGCATCTGAGTACGTTGGCATGACCACACGTACTCTCGGAGCTAGAATGGCAGAGCATTTTGGAGTCAGTTACCGCACTGGTGCTCGTCTGACCAGTCCGTCTCATTCTGCTGTTCGTGATCATGCAGGAACTTGCAATACAACACCCAACTCTAGTCATTTCAAAGTAGTACGTGCAGCTTCGAGTGTTTTAGATCTTAGAATTTAAGAGACCCTTTTCATTTTTAAATGCAAGCCTTCACTTAACAACCAGTTAAGCTCATATCCCCTTATCATTATAGGTTCTTAGTTGTGTTCCTTGTCATGTGGCTCTTTTAACTATGCTTCTGAATATATGTTTGAGCATATTTTTATCTTCTTGTTTCAGTGGTGTATGTTAGATTTGCTTTAAAAGAGCTGATGATGGGTGTTAGCCCGAAACGTTCGTACTATAATAAAAATGTTATCAGTGTTTTTTTGCTCTCTTCATTTTATTCGAATCGAAGAAAATTCCAGAAAATGTACGTGATAATAAACAACTACTTGAACACAAAATGCGTGAGTACTGGGAAGTCAAAGAGTGAGTACATTTTTTGGGGACACCCTGCATATGTGTGACGAACTAGCAGTGAAAAAACAGTAGCAGACGATCACAGACTTCGATCTAAAAGTGCACTTAACATACTTCGGGGCCAGGTTTGTAAATCAGGACAAGACATGGGCGTCACATTAAGTGTGTGATCACATTGCTTGGAAGTAATTGCTATATTGCCCTGCAGAAATTCATACTACAAAATATCCTTAATGTGTTCTTTACGTGGAGTGTACATTCGGATCAACAACAGTTATTTATCATAATAATTTTAACAAAATGTGAAAGAAGAAATATTTTAGTGATTTAGATGGCTACACGCATGCCATTTATAAGTTAAATTGATATAATGATGCCCTAAAATTCTAACTCAAAAATGGACAGCACTTTCATTACAACTTGATATTTCCAAGACAATCTTGGCACTGTGAAAAAGAAACGGAGGGAGAGATTCCACCACGACATAACGGAAATGGAACAGAAATAGCGAGGCAGGTGGACTGTCAATATGATAGTAGACATCTGCTGGATGCCGCATACGCACCTACTGCATGGAGTGTATATATACAGGGTGTCTCAAAAAAATGTACTCACCCTTTAACCGTTGCTAACATGCTGTCTTCTTTGTGTTGCAGGTGTGAGGTTCGAACCTTTGCGAACATGATTAAATGTGATTAAAGAATCATGTTCGCAAAGGTTCGAACCTCACACCTGCAACACAAAGAAGACAGCATGTTAGCAACGGTCAAAGGGTCAGTACATTTTTTTGAGACACCCTGTAGATGAGAAAAAGTTCTAAACGGACTTCGAGGGGGAAAATTAGAAACATCATAAAGATTGCTTAGTGGTAATTGTGACCAACATATCATTTTCAGTATGTAGAATGTCGTCATTGTATCGGTAATAATTTTTTCAACACCTGCTCTATGTTTTATCTAATTTTCAAATACATTCATCCACACTTAAGGGAAATACATATCTATCAGTGTATGGAAAAACATTGGAAGCATCTAAACAGGCGCAGAAAAAAATTTGAAGCGTTTTTTCTCTGGCCTATGCAATTTTTATGAAGTGATATTCAGCATCAACTTCTGCATATTAGTTGTTGCAGTATTTCTGTAATTTGGAATGTAAAATTAATGTTTCTTTGATACTTTATTTAAGGACTAATAGCAGTATTGAGATCATCGTGTTAAAGAAAAAATGTTGAGGAGGGTTAAACATGAAACTCTGTTCGTTACACGGAGAAACGAGGGATACGAAATACATGTATAGTGAAAGAATTCACATTTGTGAACGATCGCATGTCACGTTAATCAGAGATGAATTGGAGAATGAAAGAAAGAAATGTATGTTACAGGTAAATTGGGAAATAGAGCAGACCAACTGCTATTATACCTTAAGCAGATATAAACACAAAAAAATAGTACGCGCCAGAAACAATAAGAGAATGATGCTTCTCGGCCACAAATTCTTTGGCAACTCAGAATGGGCACGAGTTCCGCACCTCGCTTTCTCTTTCAAGAAATACAAGTGCATGAAATAAAACCTGAAACATCCGCTACACCATCGCCTCAATGATGTAACAGTGCACCAGAAGGCTCAAGGTTGACTGACGTGTGCGTAAGAGGCTGAATTACTGCTAACTCATCTTCGCTAAATAACCATCTCAGATAAGGGAGACAGGGCCGAACTATTTGAATACCGCACAGGAGAAATCACTTCATATTACTCTTTTACTTACGTGGACTGTAGTGGTACTACCAGTAGACTTGGAATCTTTGTTAAGCTCAACATCAATAGTTGAAACACGCCAATACCAACGGTCTAGGGTGAAGTAAAACCTGTGGATAACAAAAATATAAACGGTTAAAATTTCAATGATCAAAATGTGGAGGAAATCAGTTTAGAACATTCAAAAGAAATCGTTGAACGGCTCAAATGGTATCTCATTTACATCACTGTCAATCCAATTCATACTTGACCTCCAGAATGAAGAAAATTTTTGCGCTGATTGTGTCACTATGGGCTGGAATCACAATTAGTTCCTTTACAAACACCGGAACGTATGCCTCACTTAAGCTGGTTCTATAATGCAGAGGAAGTTATCTTCACTAGTTTGTTGCAATACACCAAATGCCCCTCCTTGTGCAACCGAAGGCACTCATCATTGCATGAAAACGATGAGGTCAATAGCATGCGTACACCAATAATTATTACACTCTTTTTAAAAAAGGACCGAAACTGCTTCTACAGATCCGGAAGCCTCATAGATGACAACAAATTAATAACATTATGCCGATATCCGTTCGCACAAGGAGTATTTTGACATTTTATGCCACATACTGATTTTCAATGGTTTTGAATACTCTGATTAACTGATTATAACGAATTTCTAAATGTCTCCATAAACGAAGTGCAATGGAGACATGCTGCACCACTACTGAGTGCAGGGGAGAGATTTTGCATGACACGTCATTGCTTCCTGAAACAGGCGTCGGCACCTCACTACATACATGAACGTGTTCACACTCTGAGTGCACTTACATTCAACTAGTGTGATGTGATTGGCTGCAGGCGAACATAAGCCCTGACTGGTAAACTAGGCAGATGATAAGACAGAAACAGCATGCCACATTACTCACGAGAGCGATACTTTGTCGTAGGTCGTGTCGCCCAGCTCAACTTTGGAGTACTTGAGACGCATCATCTGTGCATCAGATTTGCAAGAAGTCACGTTCACACCAACTGTTATTTCTGGGATCTCGTAATCCATACTATTTCTGAAAAAAGGGATTTTTTCGATGAATATGGATAGTAAATACGCCCCAAAAATGAAATGGTTGAAGTGTCACGATAATCAATCAACATAATTCCTTCCCACACAATTTGTCTATGCTGCTGTGATTCATGTTTGTTCCAAGAAATACAGCTCACTCCAATCGCATCCTACCTTAGCAAATAAATGCAACACAGGATTTGTAAAACAGATGAGAAAAACACGGACCATTTGTAATACAAATGACTAACAGACGATTTGCAACACATAAGAGTGTAACAGACAATTTGCAACACATAAGAGTGTAACAGACAATTTGCAACACATAAGAGTGTAACAGACAATTTGCAACACATAAGAGTGTAACAGACGATTTGCAACACATAAGAGTGTAACAGACAATTTGCAACACATAAGAGTGTAACAGACAATTTGCAACACATAAGAGTGTAACAGACAATTTGCAACACATAAGAGTGTAACAGACAATTTGCAACACAGCACAAGTGTAGAACAGCATATAGAAAACGAATATTTCCAAAACGTAGCACAATACACAAAGACAGAGCATGAAAAAAGAAGCTATTTACATGCATAAAAATGTTCATCATAGATTAGTGTTAATATTGTTACTCTAACCTATACCCCCGTAATTATCGCCACAATGCAGATGCACGCTTCACAGAAATTGTCTTCTGGCCATGGTAGGGGAACGGGGTCAAACTAATCAGAATAACACTGAAGTTCACAATGGCATACTGAACACTGTCTTAAGCTAAAGAACTTTACTCATTGTACTGGTAAAGAAAAACAAAGTATTTCTAGTAAAGGACCTCATTCGTTATACTGGTAAAGCAAAACTGAAGGTATTTCTAGCGAAGGACCTCATTCGTTATACTGGTAAAGCAAAACTGAAGGTATTTCTAGCGAAGGACCTCATTCGTTATACTGGTAAAGCAAAACTGAAGGTATTTCTAGCGAAGGACCTCATTCGTTATACTGGTAAAGCAAAACTGAAGGTATTTCTAGTCAAGGACCTTATTCGTTATACTGGTACAGCAAAACTGAAGGTACTCGAAATAAAGGACCTTATTCGTTATACAGGTAAAGAAAAACTGAAGGTACACGTAGCAAAAGGAACTTACTCGTTAGAGGCATCTAGGTTGATGGTCATGTTTCTTGGGAAGTACATCAAGATGCAACCACCGTTGTGAAAGTTGTCTGGATATGACCGTGTGTTGCCGAACTGCTGCAGGGATCGAGCGATGCGCGCATGGGTGTCATGCTCTTCGTTACTTTGGTCACCAGCATCTTCCTACAATGCCAGACAAACATTATTATTGGGGCAGGGTCAAAACGTCTATATCATACTAACAACGAAAGGAATATAAAATTCAAGCAATAACGTATCGAATGAAATAATATATTATATATGCTGCCTGTATTGAAGGATTAGCCTTAGATAAGTCGGCGGCATAGTCTTAAAAATTATAATGTTGGCCAACCGTTGTGTCCAGGCCGTCTACAGAAAACGCCCTACGTAAGTACAGTGTGTCGGCAGTCTCAGTAGCTCACGCTAATTTATTCTTGCATAATACGACCAAAGAGGATTAGGAGCTACTTAAAGACGATTAGGGCTAGCCAAAGCCCACTTTTAAAACCAGTAACATTGATTCAAGGAAATGAAATCTACATGCATTTTCCATTCAATTCTGCCCTAAGCATTCACTGCTCTTATCTCAGAATATATGTATTTCATTATAAAGCTCAATTAACTTATGCATACGTCCGACATAACCTTTCACTTCCGATTTCATTTCTTCAACTAAACCATTATGGATAAAATTACAAATTCAGCCAAGAACAATAAAAGCCCATTCTCAAGTCCCACGTCATTCTAGAGCTCATGGACTTGATGTAGAGACACAGCACAGTAGCGTTACAACGTGAGGAAGTTAGCATCTAGCGTAGAATAGAATATACAGAGACAGGAACAAGCCAATTATTCCATTCATGAGATGCTACCCTAAACCAATACTATCGGAAGATGAGGCACCAATCACGTACATGTACCAGGAGTAAAGAAGGATAGGAGGAGGGGTAACAGTAATACTCTTAGTGAATACTGTTTACGGCTAGAGACTAGAGCAAAGACTAGAGGTTGTAACATTACCTGAAATTCGCAAAGACTCACCACTGAGGGCTGCAGAGCAGAGTAAATGACCGTGAAGTCGGCGAGGCTACCCACCTTGCTCAACACACTTTGCATCACCTCATCTGCAGTGCAAACAATTTTTTACAATTGCCATTTAAAGTAAAATAACGCACAGGTACACTACACAATTTTGCTGGTAATAGGGAACATACCGCTATGACATAGCTTCTACAATATATGTGACAGTTTGTCAATTTCCTCATGCTTTAGTATTAACGTGGAGTAATTCCAGTATTACACGGGCAAACTCACAGTAAACATTAGATGTAAAGAAATGAAGACATAAAGGACATAAAACGTATTAAACTATGCTAATTGATTCAATTTGCGTTGAATTACCACTTTCTCTAGACCAGGGGTTCCCAACCTGGTGTACATGTACACCTAAGGGTGTATTTGCTCATCTAAAGGAGTACATTTAATGCTAGCAATAAAACTGGAAAATATGTTATTCATATCTGAATATTTATGTATATATATCAGCAACTATATTTTTTCAAATATCGTAAAATTCACGGGTACATGCCAATCGGTCGAAATATTAGGTAGTTACAAAAATAATGGCCGATTTCAGAAGCCTTCCAGACCTTCGAGCGGCCATTATTTTTGTAACAACCTAATACTCAAGGGGTACATGGTCAGAGAAAGGCTAGGAACCGCTGCTCTAGATTGGAAAGTTCAAATTACACTCGAAAAGTAATCTCCAAAACACTCATGATTTCATGTCGTAAGACTTTTTCGATGAGAAGCAGCTGATTAACACGTTGAGTGCGATTGTCTAGCCGGTGCAAATCTTTACTTTGTACACACAGTCACTAGAAAGCTTTGAAAAAATTACAGAACCTAACCTGAGCGACCCACCGGTGGGTCGTATCGCACTTAACGTGTTAATAAGCGCTCTAGAGTAGCATGGAGAAGGAAAATGTAGTAATTTAGAAGGTACCTGCTTTCCTGAGAGCACGGCTGCGGCTGGGGTTAGTGAGAGTGGGAGGAAGCTTCACGACCACCAGGTTGTTTTTGTCCTCTTCTAACTTGAGCTCCGACACCGCGCTGCCTGCTGACAGGCTAGTCACCTGAACACAACATCAATTCCTCGTCAGTCAACGAGTTCTTCTGCATAGAGGTACAATTTAATTTTAATTTTAATGGAGTTAAGTTTGCTCTACCAAGTGTGTAGCTTCAGCCTCTGGCATCAGGGCTTTTCCTAAAATTTATAGGATACTAGCAATGAGAAACGTGAAGTCCTACGCTCATAAAGAAAAAGTAACTACTAAAAAGCAATTAAGTAAACCATTTACAGAGGAAAGCAAAATAATATAACACGTTGATAAAATCGCCAGATTACACATTTATTGACCACATACAATTACGAAAATTGGACTATATACAAACAATAGCATAAAACGGTTAATAATATACCTAAAACCCACAAATATTTGATAGAAAAAATATGTAGGAACATGTATAATAAATACGCGAACAAAAGTTTACGATACCCCACTTTTTTCTCGATATTATACATGAAAATTATTGCAGGAATATTTCAAAATGTTCTAATACATTCTACTATTTAGCAACCGAAAGCATTCATCTCCAATAACGTGTCATTGGTACAGCAGCTCTCGTTCTGAAAGGTCGTAAGCATTGGTAAGAATAAGGGCATCAGCCAAGATCTTCGCGAACGTATTGTAGAGCTCCATAATAAAGTTTTGGGATATCGGAAATGCGCAGGGAAAAAATGCAAGTAGTCCACTAGTGCTGTCCACCCTTCATATAGTAAACTACTGGATCGTAACCGCCTCTGTCAGCGACAGCACGGGAGTGGACTACTTGCATTTTTTCCCGTGGAAAATGTATTATATTTACCACGGGAAAAAATGCAAGTAGTCCACTAGTGCTGTCCACCCTTCAATTTTGCTTCAACCAACCATTGACACAGCTAGGACCAAACCTAATTTTGTGCGTTCAAATACTTGATACAGACTTCGTCTCTCACACAGAGCAGTATGCCAGTTCAGGGAGTCCCCAGTTTACGGTATTTCGACTTACAGTAACTCGCCGTTACGAACGAGCGCTCATAAATCCCATTAATTCATATTCTGCTTTACGGCGATCTGTTCGTAGCTTGCAAACCGAGCGTAGTACTAGTTGTTTTGCTCGCGCGGCTGAATACATGGTAACGCGGGGCATAAATGAGGAAAATGCTCACTCAGTACGCCAAATTGGATTGTAACTTTCGTCGTCATCTCGTGTAGTTTTTTCCCGTTTTCCCCTTGTTTGAACTTTAATCATGGCTCCCAAACGTAAAGCTGATACAAATGTTAGTGATGCATCGAAGAAAAGGAAAGTCATCACTATGGAACTTAAATTGGACATTATTAAGCGCTCTGAAGAGGGAGGAACGCCATCGATCATTGGTAAAGCTTATTATTCTTCTAACTCGAATCTTCCTGAGCTTGAATCTCAGCTCATTGAGGAAGAGCCAGAAGAAAAATCAGAAAAGAAGAGGTTTACGTCAAAGAAGTTGTCCGATGTTTTTTAAATGATTAAAATGCAATGGCAGTAATCGAAGAGCAAGACTCCAACTCAGTACGATTTACGAAACTGTAGTGAGGTGTGACAGTGTATTTCGTGTTATAAGGTCATCTTTGAAGAGAAGAAGGCATCTGTTCACCCTTGTCTTGATACGTTCTTCAAGAAGGGCGACAGGACTCTCTCTACCTCAGCATCTTAAGACCCTGTGTTCTCTACCTCTGCAGCCTGTCCTGACTTTCCAGCTGCAGGCTCTTCCGAATACGCCTTTCTCTCTGGTTACCAGTCAGAACTCTATATTTTGTTTATATTATATTTATGTACATGTAATTATCATTAGTTAGTATAATTTACGTATGTAAGTGCATATTTCCGTGACATATATACCTAAGTTCCGACTTACGTACCAAATCGGCTTACGAACGTCCGTAAGAACTGTACTCGTTCGTAATCCAAGGACTCCCTGTACTCTGAACGAAGGGTCAGCAGGTGCATGTGTTTATGATAGATTATAATAACAAAAAAATGGGTGTATGATTACACAAGAATTTAAAAGCTACAGTATTAATAACACAAATGTTTCAACCCAACATTATGCATTGCATTTTTATTTATTTGAACAAAGGTGGAAAGTAAGCTTCTTCAAGACAACAGTAACCTCAACAAAAAGACTGCACTAGACCTGGTATCCCTGCTGGGCAAGCAGGTGCTGCAGCTGGGCAGGCTGTACCACATTGGGCAGATACAGAGACTTGCTAGACTCCATCCACTCGTTGACGTGCTGCATCTCTGAGCCATGGCTCGACAGGTCCTCAATGCTCAACTGGAAGCATCATGAAAAAACGAAATATCTAGAAATTTAGCAAGTAAATATACTACTTTGAGGTTTACACAGAGTCCAGGCAACTCTGGGACCTGGTAATGCATGCATAATATTTCAACATTTAACAAGTAAAAAGACAATGTGTATAACAAAATTTTTAAATTTCTCCACAGAAGTTGAAAATAACACAGCATCAGGAGTTGTACAGCCACAAAAATGAAAAATAATTTATAAATATGAACTTGTAAATTCATTAGTTTGTTTTACTGAAATTAGGGGAAATGTTATTCATTCTTGTTAAGAATGAAGAATGTACAGGTAAAAATTAAATGTTATAACATTAAAAACAGTAAAAATCTAGATAGAAAAAATAAAAATATTAACAGAACATGAAAGATAGAGTACAATTTGTTTAATGTATTCAGAGCTTTCCCTCATATTCTGTTCATTCAGTTATTTAAAAAAATAAATTCAACATCTTAATTTCAAGATGATATCATAATACTATTATCACATACACTCTACTAAGATTTATGTATTTATAATCCTTTCTTATGACCATCATATGGGAAGGAAATGGGAAAAAGTAGTACCAGGAACTCACAGCATCCTGGAGGAAGAAGAGAATATTTTTTGGTTGAAAGTCATCAAAGTAACGAGCCTGGAGGCTGGGCACAGAGATCTGCTGCAGAGCAGATATTGCTGGGAAATTGACGTCAGTTGATCTGAAAAGTACACGTCATGAGTAATTTAAATCAGATTTCTAAGTAAACATTTCTTATGGTAACACATGCTATATATAAATGAGAAAGCTAAGAAGAATCAAATAGAATTATAAAAAAATCAGAATCAAGAGGTCTATTAGGTTATGTCATTTGGTTCATTAACAAGTTTCACTATATAATTCAATGCAAGACTTAAAAACCAGTAATATCTTATTTGCAAAAAGAATTAATAATTAAACTGAGGAAGTCATGTTCTTTGTGCATTTAATTTAAATATTTTCCTAGTAAGACATGTTAACTTTTTATGAACCTTTCCAGAAGTAGCAAAATAACAAGCACCACCTTTAAAAATAACTCCTAATAATTAATTTTTGAGCTGGTAAAAAGTAATGGAAGTATCTACAATTCAGTTAATAACTCTACAGCAGTGGTTTCTAATGATTTTGCACTCACCACCTCCTACCCAAAAGCTTGAAACACATCTAAAGCCCTACTATCAGCAGCTTCTTGTGAAGGTGAGGAAAATTATTTAACAAAATAAATAAAATAACATCCTACACAACTTTTGGCAAGACTTCTCAACCCAAGCTGTGGGTTCAGTCTCTTTAATTCAGTTCAATATGTTCAGTTTTTTGAGTTCAAATCTACAGTCTCTTCACTTCAGCATCTCAGTTACATCAGCCTTGTGTCATAGCTTATATCCATTTGATATAATATTAAAAAGCCATCCCAAATAATATCAAGAACAAATACACTATTTTTTTACCTAAAAGCAAATTTTCTGATCTCTGTCCTCTACTTACTCAAAGTCAAACTTTGTTAATTTTTTAAGTCAGCTTCTAATTTACATTTCTGAAATTAAATAAAGTGAGCTACAACTTTAACATCTGAGGAAGAAACTTGCAAAAACAGTTCTCACATACTCTGTACTTGAATTTATCTAATTTCAGAATAAATTATAGTATATTTAGTCTTTAGAAAACTGTCTTGATAAGATAAATGCTAAAATTTCTACCCCTGACAGCACAATTGATGTATTACCAGTCTAGTCATTTACAATGTATGTCTATGACTATGGGTTACATGATGTATTCATTATATTTTCCTACAATGTTCTAGAACGATACATGAACAATAAAAATTAAGATCAAATACAATTCATTCAATATTACACATGCAGTAATTACTACATTTAAGCTCCCAGTTGGAATTTAGTTTGAAAGACCAGTAATAATTATGTAATAAGTTATAGAACAACAATTCTTATATTATACTTACTCTTGTGTGTTCCAAATTAGTACGGGAACATTCTCATTGCAATTCACGAATCTAAATAGAAAGCATAAAACGAAAAGCACACCTCGTCGCTCCATTGCTGCACTCACAATTTCAGAAGTCACAACAATCGACCAGCTATAAGTGAATTGACGTTCTCAGGAATGATCATATGACAGGAATCAGGTGATAACTTTCGGTATTTATTATTTTCATAAGTAAAGATTTTTTTATGTTATGATGACACTAAAACTACACATAAACGTTTTAATTAAGCTAAAAGTTTTATATGAAATTTAATGTTTAGAGAGTTACATATGTGTTGCGGCACCTCCAAACATTGATTAATGCTCCTACTTCGCAGTTAGGATTCAAACAGTTGTATGCAATAAACTACAGTGATATGTTTCTTCTAATTACTACTATATTGTTACATTAGTGTAGTAGTAGATAAAAAAAATTGTGATTCAGGGACACCAGAGGGAAAATCTCGACACCGATCTAGACAAAGAACTCGATCCGAACTTAAAAATCTTGAGATCTCCAGAAAAAATCTTGAAACAAACAGTTTCATTAATTATTTTCGTCCTATGCATCGTAGAACCTTCATTTTGGTCTCAAATTAAAGGTTATAACCTATTCTCACTGCATGACTATAAATTAAAATCCATGATTGACCACCCGCACTTGGGGGAACGCCGTTCCTTGACACCTGTTTTCGAGTCCACTAACGGTATTTTTACCTTCCGGTCCCAAAAATTATTTCTCATCTATCCATCCCACAAACTTTATTTACACATGAAATTAAAGCTAATAATCTGGACGTGTGCAGTGTCTAAATTAAAATCTCCTACAATAAATTTTTTTAGCATGGGGTACACCAATCCTTGACACTCGTTTTCGAGTCCACTAACGATATTTTTACCGTCCGGTCCCAAGAATTATTTCTCATCCATTCATTCCACAAACTTCATTTACATATCAAATTAAAGCTAACAATCTAGATATGGGGCATGGTTATATTAATAATTATATTTACTGCAATGTACTTGAAAATCACAGCTGTGGTCAAAATGAGCATGTTCAAACATTTTATTGATATACGAGAAAGTGTTTCACTGAGATACTTACTTCATTTCTTGTCCATGTCTAGCATTGACTGCATGCATGATCATTCCTGGGAGTGATTTCGCTGGCCCATTTCTTTCCGCAGAAGTGAAGTGATCATTTCTTCCAGTTCCACCACCACTGCCAACTCTTTTCTTTTTTCTCAGGGGATGATGTATGTTGAACGCACTCTGCTTTTGTTAACCCCTCTGCGCGTCCCGCCCATGCGTGGGTCGTCTTTTTCAGTGATCATCGGGAATCGGCCCACTTCGTGCTTCGAGGCACTTAGCGATATGCTGCCGAATCTAATATATGTCAAATCTTACGAGCCAAGGGTCATCTCCTTCTGCAATGGATGTAGCAAATGCCAGTGCATAGACTCCGCAACTAGAACCGTCGTCTTGATTCTGTACGGAAATGCAATTTAACCGTATTTTTTGAACGGATTGTATTGGCCGATAAACCTTTCTTAAGTACTCTTGCACATCGTTACTCGGTTTAAGGTTCATGGAACACATATAATTAACAACTACATCCCCTTCTACGACGGGTTCTTGGCATACATTCGTTACTACTGCCCAATGCAATCCACCTTTACCCATGGCATTTGAAACATTCATTTTGATTGTTATGCTGCACTAAGAATAATGGGTGTTGATGATTTGAATAAGTGGCTGCTGAACGGTGTTTAATGATTGAGGATTATGTACGGCGAGTACCGAGTGTGTTGTGAAATTAGAATATTTATTTTCGAAAAGCGTTATAAATGCATCGATTTCATCACTAGAAAACCACTGACTCGTTTCGAGAATGATTGACCTGCTTCTCATAAACAATTCAAAATCCGAAGAATGCACCCACACTTTTTCCTTTCCTGCTGTGTTGATATCAGAATCTGAAGAGTCTCCAATATTGATAACGGTTTCGCTGTTTTGTTTTTTCAATTTCGGTCATTTCTCGCTCTTTTTGTGCCTTTTTTGGAGGGGGAGACCATGACATGGTACTCTCTCTAATTTTTTTAAGCTTTAATACATCGGCTACGTGACTTTTGTTTTGCTTTTCTTTTTCTTCTGTGTCTCTTCCTTTGCTGTGGCCAAGTTCTTTTTAAGTTTTGCACCGTACGATGAGTCAGAGTGTAGCTTATGCGTATGCTACCGTTCAACGAACTGATCTTCACCTATTTTGCTTGTGGATTTCTTTTTTACAATTTTATAGTCGTGAGCCGATTCTATGGTTCTGGCCTTGGTTTGCTTATACATTGTTTTGTTATTTCATTTTTTGTGTTTTGTGCCAGCCTTCCACCAAACCATTGGTCTTCGTGCCACCCTGAATTCCCCACCAAAGAGGCATAAAAGGCATGCAGTATGTTAGAATGTACTCCATGAATTCAAGTGAATAATATTCGTTTTCCTCAGTTCCTTGCAAATGCTTCTCTTTCTTAACTTCTTCGGCAACAGCTGCAAATTTCTTTCCGACAGCACATTTATCCCGGTATCTACCTACATCTTCCATGACTAAAGCATGCGTTGGCTCAACAAAGTTAAGGTCCAGCGCAGGGGTTTCGCTGTTTTTATAATACTCAATGAGAATTTCGATGTCCTCATCGATCCAAGGGCTTTGAATGAGCTGCAAAAAGTTTCGGAACGTCGCGTATAGCTCGTTTTTGCCTTGGGCTTCAATCACAGCAGCAAAGTAGGTCATGATTAATCGACGTTGTTTAGGTTTCAATTTTGGGAATTTTGCTTTTGCATTGACTGCCATATTCCTCATGAGTTGAGCTTTACACAGCTTTATGAGAGGGAAATGAGGCTCTTCTTCTGGTTGAGCCCACATCTTATCCAGGTGCGATGTTAAATCTCCTAACTGGAATGCAGACAGAATGGCATTCAAATTAGGGAAACTATGGTCGGTTACTATGTATTTTGGAGCAAGAGCTTTACCTACTACTTTCCTGTAATTTACTATGAGAGTAGCTAACATGCTCTCAATGGTATCTTTGGATTACTGTTGGATCGCTTAGTATAATGTAATGAAAATCATTCCTGAAGTTCCATTTGAATCCGTGAAGCAACAATTTTTGGATCAGCTCGTTGCAAATCTGCAGTCAATTGATTAGACAATTGCAATAAAAGTTGTATTGAAATTCAGAAAAATCTCTGGCAATCAACCTAGTTCATTGAAAATGATGGAAAGTACAAATATACTGACTAAAATATTACACTAATGTTGAAGTCCGATAAATGGAAAGTTCTGGGCTCATAGCTTTTGCTTTAAATGGTTTTGGGTCGAAAGACTTTAACAGGTATGAACCCAGTAACTTCGCAAAAAATGAATGAACTCAGAGCTCTATTGATTTATAACGGAGACGAAGAAAACATGACTTGAAGGAATAAGGATTTACCGAACAACTATTTGAGCACACAAAAGCCTCTGCCATTGATGACTCAAGAAAGAAAATGTTCTGCTAGACTTGGAGAGCAGAATTCACTGACAATTGCAGAACTCGTACAAGTTAGGGACTGCAGAACCAAGTGATGTGTTCTGCGTCTGGCCGAATCCTAAGGCAAAATTATCCGGTGCCTAAGTTTAATATCCCTTTACAATTTACTCAGCATGTTTGATTTCTTATAACTTTAATTAAACACAACTTTGCACAGCAAGGGTTCACCTCGTCAAGGGCAGCTCATTTTCGAACAACAAAAAAGTTCTCTTGTTCATGTTTACGGTCAATAAAACATATCATTTGTTCAATTGAAGTATTCACATTGTAATAGCATGTATCATCTGATTCATCATACTCATAAAATGTGTAAAAACTTAACACATTGTATTTGGAATGTTCCAAGTTTACACAAATTCGGGAAACTTTCAATTAAAATTTGAGTCTGTAACTCGCACTTGTTAAGAGGATAATAAATTTCGCTTTTTGACTTTGGTTCCCGTCTGATGTTTGTCAACTAAAAGGACTGAACCGACAACATAGAGAATTACAGCTGATGGTAGGGAACAATTATTTGCAAAAGGTACACCTGATAATGTGTTTCAAGTGAAGCTAAAAGCATGCAAAACATAATGCATGACCAATTTGATTAAATAAAGGTAGGCTGAGGGAGTTTTTTTTTGGTCTACATGTCCTTTCAAGACCAATATGACTTTTAAATGATGCAATATGAATATGAAATTTTTTATCTTAACTTCTTAACTGTAGCAGCGTCGACCGTCAATATAACAATACATTCCATTACAGTTCAATTTGCAATGTTAAAACTAGTATTTTAAGGAAGTTTTGCATTTTGGTTTTAACGTCCCCACCAAAATAAAACTGAATCAGTTTATGCAGTTATTGCGGAACAATTGAGGCCTTAGAATCATACGGTACTAAGCGCCATATATAGTGAAAACGAGTTAAGTATTCCACTGTCATCCCAAAACATTCCTCTCAAGAGAGGGTGAGTTGTAGGTACAGAAAGATGGGCGCAACATTTTTGCTACTAGCTCTCAAGAAAGAGGAAGGTTTGGGGATGACAATGGTATACATATGTCGTTTTCGCTATATATGGCGCTTGGTACAATATGATTCTAGGAACCTCAATTATAAATTCTTCTGAAATTTTTGGTGCTAACTCACACACATCGGAAACAGATTCTGTTCACTGAATTTAGAGTGCAAAACGGAATATTCACGCTGATGGAGAAGTATGTTAATGTATACTATGTTAATTGTTTACCAAACCATAATTTACACATAAGAAATTGGGTGGTGTACAGGCATTCATTCTTAACTCAGAGTGCCAGCATGGTATAGGTGTCTAAGGCATCAATTATATCGTGTGTAGGTTTTCATTTGGAGCTCGGAGGGCCAAACATGGCATAGGTGTTTAAGACATCAACTGGATGGTGTGAAGGTGTTCATTTCGAGCTGGGATGGTAAACGGGCACGACTCCCCTGCCCCTGCACCGCTGCAGCGCCAGCAGCCTGATGTTACGAAGGCAGTCCGCCGCTGCCTCTTGCACCACGTCATCGTTTGAGCTCAGCATCTCCAGCAGCAACTGCCCGTACCAAGTTAATGTCCTTCATTAATTTTGTGCTTGAGTAAATAGATGAGAAATGCTTTCGTTAAATTCTAAAAGACGCAGTGGATTCTGAATGCACTCACAAACATGAGTTCATAGAAACAGTTATTGATGAATAGTTAAGTTTACTTTCCTAGCAGAAATATTATCGTTAGATTTTGAATGGCCAGCAAAAAGATTAACGGCACGAGCCAGCTATCGAGTTACGATAGCTGACCGTTATTCTTTCT
This sequence comes from Trinorchestia longiramus, assembly GCA_006783055.1. NCBI lineage: Eukaryota > Metazoa > Arthropoda > Malacostraca > Amphipoda > Talitridae > Trinorchestia > Trinorchestia longiramus. The sequence continues at coordinate 30,740 of VCRD01000991.1, read as the reverse complement.
TACCATGAGACACTAGTTTTTGAAAATTGTTACATTGAGTAATCTATTTTATTGTTTCATTCTTTATTCCATTAATTATTATTTTTGAACATTGCTAGTACAACCCATTGCTGTTCTACACGTGTTGAAAACATACGAAACTTACATTTAGCACTGAACTATAGCAGAAAATATAATTATATTTAAGTGTTGCATATATGCAACAATAGTAAATATTAGGTTAACAGAACTGGCAAAAAAAGGAACAGTTAAAATGACGCACAGGCACGGCCCCGCTCTGGTGCAGCGTGACGCAGTTTTCAGGCTCGAGGGACAGACGGTGGAGGGCCCTACACGTAGGCCTCCTGACTTGGCTGTCGCTGGTCTCCAGGTACCTGGAGCGATGTGTTGACGCATTGAAAATATCACCTGCAGCAGTTTTGTGCACGAAAATCTAATTGGTGGCACTGCAAAATTCCGAAAGCTATCATTACGAATCTTTAACAAAATTATACTTCGATGTTTTTTAAGAAAATTAGCGTTTACTTAGCAAAGTAATACGCCTGTACGTAGAATACTTTTTCTCGTTTTTCAAAAGGGAAAATAAAGCTACAGACCAACCCGATGTACGACAACTAAACTCATTACATTTGTAGGGACGTCTTATAGCTCAAATATACTGAGTCTACAAGTACATTGTTCGAGTTAGTCTACGCCAATTGGTCGATCTTCGGAAATATTGTAACTCAGAAAACTACAGCGAAATAATCAGAGCACAGAATTTCTATTCATGCTTTGATTTTAAGGCTTCCTGGAATCTCCTATCGTCGAATATCATGATAAACACGACTGGCTTTAGTAAAACCATGAAATATTACCGAGAGATAAAAGCAATGGTAACAATGAAAAACGACTAAAGAGCGTTACAATCTATTTCAGTTGCATAAAACGTTATAGCTTTAGATTGTTGTTTCACAATAGACAATCCTTGGAAGGGTGGAACAACCACTATTTGTAAACGTTTATATTCACTATTGGTGTTCGAAGGAACTGTGCTACATGAATCCTACAGAAAGTACTTACTTATGCTTACAGGTCAAGATATATCTCAAAAAGGACTCACTATAAAGAAGGCGTCACAGCTCCATCTTTTCCCAATAATTCATGTTCAAGATATACCTCACTATACAGGAAGCATTACAACACTAACAGTTGAGCACAACTCACAGCACAAAGGCACAGCACGAACAGTAAAACACAACTCACTGTACAAGGGGCGCCGCAGCACCAACAATAAAACACAACTCACTGTACAAGGGGCGCCACAGCACCAACAGTAAAACACAACTCACTGTACAAGGGGCGCCACAGCACCAACAATAAAACACAACTCACTGTACGAGGGGCGCCACAGCACCTGCCCTGCCGAAGAGTAAGCCTGTGTCCCGTGAGATGCAGCAGGCTGCTATGGCCTCAGCAAGAAAGGGTCTCAGTGTGCTGTTCTCCTATGATGAACATCAAATGTTCTATTGTGAGCGTTCAAACAGGTAGTGTAATAACGATGTGTTGAGAGCTGTTAATATTTTTCATCCGAAGTCAGCAAGGAATATCAATATTTCTATTTCTAAATAAAGCTTGTTACGCTTTCTTGACGAAAGGGAGAATAAAAAAGGTATATCCAGTAGCGAATTCATTCCCCTGATGAGTCTCTCAATTTGAACTCCTACTGTAAATTATTTTAGTAGAAAACATAGTTGCAAAACGATGAATACTCAAACCCTGATTGTATGGAAATTTACTGATATAACACAACGTAATTGGTGCATTACATACAAATATTAAAGCGTAATTACATACTATAGTCTATACCAAAATTCATCTAAACTAGTCTCCATAATTAGGATAAATGAACAAATACTTACATCCAGGTCAGAGAAACAAGTTATTTTGGTTAATTTTACGGATCTTTCCCGTACACATGTTAATGTTAGTTTATAAAGCAGTGAATATACTATTTGAGTCATTTAGCAATACTCTGTGCTTAGATGAATTTTTAATATGTGACTATGGTTATTTGCTCATCAAATTTAAAGAAAAACCTGGCAGTGGTATTTAGCTGACAAGTTTTTTCACATGCGTGGGAAAATTTCAGCGAAAAAATAAATAGCATTTACAATTCTTTATTTTCTAAATTTTCTCTACGTCTCTCAGCGCAGGAGTCAAATTTAATTGAAACAGCGCATTTCTGGATGCTTTTTCTGCTCCGTTTTAAGAATAAAGCTTCACTCTAAGTCGGAATAAGCGTTAGTGCCTTAAATGTGCGTGATGTAAGTGATCCACATGGTACATGCGGATAAAAATAAGGCTTCAAGATACCAACACAAGTGGGGATGAAATCTTCTAAGAAATTAAATGAATGTACGAGTTTTCGATTAAAGATGGGTTATATGTTTTCAAATGTGTGATGATACTCAAAGTTTAGCTATGAAGACTAAGAAATAGAGATACAGGTTATAAAGAAGTGCATCAAAGCTAAAAGTATGATCGTGTTAATTATGCAAAGAACAGTATTTTTCATCACTCCCGAGCTGTCTTCTGAGCTGCTATTTCTGGTTGAATATTCATGTATTCCAATTTAGTTGAAGGGTAATGGTCTAAGGCCAATATTATATCCAAAAAACACAAAATTAGTTAACAGAGTGGAGAATTAAGTTCAGAAACATGTTCTCGGGAGTCAAGAAATGCGAAATTCATGTAAAGTTACCTACAGGATCTCAAGTTTCAAGTTTTTTCTTCATAATAATTCTAAGCAAAAAAGCATACTCCAATGCCAGCAAACTGCTCTCTGGGTCGATGGGTTCTGCAAAAATCCAGCAAACATTCATAAATAGGCAAATTTGTTCCCCTGTAAGCTTCCTGCAGTTCAAGAAAAGCTTCTGCTCGGCTGATAAAATGGAACACTAGAAGCATAGAGAAGGAAATGACGTGGTCTCGTTCACAAATGTGTGTCTGGAGTTCGAAAGAATGAAATCAACGTAGAAGGCATTGAAAGAAGACCTTTGCTCTCGCTGTTGCTGTCATGCCCTTGGCCTTTTGGTGAGTCTTCTCCTGCCGTTGCTGCATCTGCTACGGCCAGGGGATAACAAAGGCACAGTTCATCATAAGTAGTTAAGCTTGACACTCTCAAGAAAATGACGCAGCAGCACGAGAAGGGATAAAAAATTCAAATAAAAAGTTAGTGTCCTTATTTGTAAAATATTTTAGAGTATACATCACTTTGAAAGGTGAAAACATGCGTTTTTTGCATTTTGCAGCATTAAAAAATGGCAAAAATCATATATTCTATAGATTTAATTATAACAATAGGTTGAACTGAAATAAGTTGAATAGATTTGCTCACAAATGTGCATAAATCAATGAGCGGTTGCAACATATTTATTTGTGAATTGCGGCATGTTGTTATACAGAATTAATAAAGTTCTTGAATGTCTGATGAAAAGTTTCAACAGGACTGTATATCGCACTCAGTCAAAAAGTGCAATTACGTGATGCTTTCATCGAGTTTTCAGGAATAGTCTTCTGCCCGGATTTTTTACGAAGCATGTCAACACAGACTTTAAGATATATATATTTTCTCGCGATTTATTCCTTCTTTACTCATGCTGTACTGTCTCACATTACACCCTTCTGTACTAGTTCAGTTTACATAACATAATTCTGATTGCTTGGAACAGGCAAGAGAGTTTATGGTCATGCATGCTGTATTTTAAGGTGCATTTTATTTCCTACAGATTTATTCAGAGTAGAAAGTAATCCTCGTTGCCAGCAGTTAGTAAAGAATGAGGGGAAGCAAACTAGACGGACCCTGACAGCGAGCTTGGACAAACAAGTCACGGCTCCGTAGTCCGTCATGATGGCGAGGTTTCGAGGGTCGACGGCGATGCGCGCGATCGCAGCACAAGCGGCCGACAAAACAGCTTCGCTCGAGCTCTCCAGTAGCGCCACCAGGAGCTCGATGCCGCCACCCAGGCTGCGCACTTCTTCTGCCAGCCCCGACTGTGGGTGTATGCTGTCAGCGATTGCAGTCTCTTTTAAACCACTGGGAAAATATATTGGTAAACTAGAAGACGAGCTGAAATTTTCTGCAGGTATAGTGCCCTGCAGGTATTTTGAGAGTACTGTGCTATATCATACGAGAAGACAGTTTATCTGAACTGGATAGAAGAACAACAGTTAACAGTCAACCCATAATGCTGGAAATTATGTGTTTTGCGATAGTGGAAAAATAAGTTGTAATGGCAGGAAAGTTAGAAAATAAGTGGCGAAGGACGGGTTCCATGGTTTTAAATGTCAAGAGATGTATAGGAGCATCTTGAAATAAAAAACGAATGTTCTGGTCAACCGAATTAAATAACGTAGTGTGTCTTACTTGAGGGAAAAACAATCGTATAATACAAATATTTTGTATGCTTCGGCTCACCAAGCTAAAAGACAACAAAGAGAAGACAAAAGTTTACAAACTTTCAACTCAAGTTTGAGAGTAAGGCGGAAGCGGATCAATAAATCAGACCAGCTAAGCAGCCAGAAAAGTTTGAAGAATTAAGTATTATTATCGGCTAGAACTTAATTACCCGCATATCAGATCAGGAGAAGCTCAGTCTCGTG
>VCRD01000990.1:142487-181261 GCA_006783055.1 Trinorchestia longiramus | reverse complement strand
GACGCGCCGTTTTGGCTGACGCGCCGTTTTGGCTGACGCGCCGTTTTGGCTGACACTAATAGTTTGTGTCCCTGAAGCTGCTCTACCCTAGAACTTGCACGAATTTCATTTTAGTAATCGTCTTCTTGACGAATTTAGCAGTAAACTCCTTGATATTTTAGCATATCGAGTGTCGTTAGATTTGATTATGGTATGCACAGTATATTTAGTTTGTCTAGTATAATAAACATCAAAATTCATTGATCGAATGGGAACGAATTGAGAATTTATGCATTTTTATGAACTAGTACCGTGCGGTTAGATGATTCTATTTCATCTTGACATGTAAATTTTTTCAGCGTTTTTAATGCATGTATCTTGACAAAATTAGTATCTGTATACAAGGTGGCTCATAAGTAGGGTACCTTTCTAGAACTATTATCTATACTTTAATAAGAACCGCGTCCGTCCGTCCGTCCGTCTGTCCATGTGTCACACTCTTTTAATAGATAGCTTTGGTAGCAACAAGGATAAAGCTTAAGAAATACAAGAAATCATTCTATTGCACTATTTTTCTGTGGCAATTCAATTCCCTTTCACTTGCATTATGATGTCCAGAATACACAATCGGTTTATTTTTACAAATAGAAATTTTCGTTAGACCTTTTTCTGTTGAAATTCATCATGATGCTTTGATATTTTAATTGATAATGCGAAAAGAAATGTTTTAAATAAGTTTGACAATTAACCTGGCTACCCCTTTGTATAAGGCCAAAGATTTTAGAAATTGATTTCGTGTCACGCTCTTAAAAATTTATTAGCACTGGCGGTTTTGGTTTCAGTTCACTGGTAAATTAATACACTCATTTTCGCTGTACACTAAAATAAGTCCCTTTCAAAAAAATTAGAGAGATCCAGAGACTTGTATACTCAAGTCTGTATCGTGGATACAGAGTTCGGCGGTATATTGCGGCTCAAAAATACTGTATTCTAAGTGTTTATTACTGTCACAAGCAAAATAAGTTACCTTTGAAATAAACTTAAGCATGGAAACTCCACTCGAATAAAAAAAAAGACTGAATCGAGAGCGAAAAAGAAGAGCGAGAGAAAGATTATCTCAAGAAAGATTTATAAATATTTTTTGCCATCATTTTTGATGGCACGGGTACACTAGCTCTGCAACAACAATTTCGTCAATATCTTCCCAGGTTCCATGGTCATTCTCCAATATAAATAGAAAATGGCAGTGAGGAAGACCACGTTTCTGGAATTCCATGGTATTAACATGAGCAAGCATCTCATGCTTGCTCATGCAACAAATCTCATGCTTTTGCAACAAATTATTAACGGGCATTGCATTAGTAGCTATAAAACTACAAATGGTTAAAAGATTTGGTTAATTCAGAATTAATGAGGAAATTCCGAAGTTTTCTAGCAGCGTATCAAGTCTACCGACAATCGCAATATATTGCCCAAAAATTTCATAAAATCCAACCCCCAAAAATGAATCGCTACGCACTGGCGCAACGAGCAAAAATAGTGGAACTTTACTTCCGATGTAATTGTTCGGTTACTGCAGTTCAGAGGACTTACAGGGAAATTGATGGTATTGAAAGAAGTCCTCCGAAAAAGTGCATAAAAAACTGGTATTGAAATTTAGAGAAACTGGGACAACAGCAGACAGACAACGTTGTGGCAGGCCACACACCATACAAACTGTTGATTCAATTCAGTTTATTGCAACGAGTTTTGCTGATCGGCCCAAAATGTCAACTAGGAGACGCTCAATTCAACTGAGAATGTCACGTACCTCGCTGCAATGTATTTTGGTAAAAGGTCTAAAGTATTATCCATATAAAATTCAATTAACTCAAGAACTCCATCCTACGGACTACCAAAAGCGATTAGATTTTGCGAATACATTTTTGCAGCTTGCAGAAAATGAAATCTTTGTAAAGAATTTAGTAATGACTCATGAGGCACATTTTCACCTCAATGATTTTGTTAATAAGCAAAATTGCAGATTCTGGGCTTCAGAAAATCCATTAGAAATACATAAACGTCCACTTCACTCAGCTAAAGTAACAGTATGGTGTGGCATCACGTCTTCGAGGATCATTGGACCATATTTTTTTGAAGATGATAATGGTGATGCAATTTGTGTTCATGGAAACCTGTATAGACAGATGATTCAAGAATATTTGATACCTGAAAGTGGCGATAATAACACAGAGATTACCTTTTTTCAACAAGATGGAGCTACAGCGCACACAGCGAAAGAAACAATGCAAATGTTACAAGCAATTTTTCCAAATAGAATAATTTCTCGTTTTGGTGATATACCGTGGCCGCCTCAATCTCCAGATCTAAGTGCTCCTGATTTTTTTCTCTGGGCATAATTAAAGGAAAGTGTTTACATTGAAATGCCTGATACTTTACAGCAATTGAAACGTAACATCATTCAAGAGATCAACAACATTTCACCAGAGACATTAAGAAAAGTAATGAACAGCACCGTTAAAAGAGCACACCATTTTTTGACTAAAAATGGTCATTTAAAAGATATTATATTCCATAATTAAACGTATTTTATTGCTTCATTTATAAATTTTCAATAAAGTTTGAAAGTTTTTCTTTCTTTCTGAATTAACCAAATCTCTTTAGCATTTTTAGTTTTATAGCTATAATAATTTTAAAAAGGTACCTTACTTATGGGTCACCCTGTATAACGCAATAAAACATTTTCTCATATCCACTTTTACAACAATAATTCCTCATAAGATTGATAATTTATCACGTACATGCCGGTAGACTGGATTACTAAGTTGTGATCCGATGCATCATGACTCGTTTAAAGTAACTTGCAGGCTTAAAATTATCAGGTCCACTTGAGACAATACGTGTACTCCGAGTGCTGTAACTTGGCTTAAAAACTGAACGACTTAGTTGTGTCTGTGTGAAATAAACAGGTATGTATCACAGGTCTACGAAAGAATGGGTTACCGACATCATAAAACACATCAATCACATAATCTTTCAATTAAGACATATTCTCATTGCTTCCGTTGCACACTGCAATTATAATATTAACAACATAAAATATAGCTATTCTGTGTCATATTTAGTTGGTCAAAATTTGTTCTGTCTTTTTCGGTGCTTTCTGACGAGATGATCAAACGTCTGTCTTTATTCCGGATCGAAATAGCTCATCACATGTAATTTGAAGCAGCTTTAATTACTGTGTACGAACAGAAACATTTGCCCTCATTTTACAGGAGCGCGTTTAAACGCGATACGTGATATGGACGTTCATAGTTCCTCCTTTGTACTTCAAGTCTGCCATGTTAAAAATCATAAAATAAGTTAGTAGAAATAGTAAGTGAGAGTTTCAATCAATCAAACGTCTCAACTTTCATACCTGCAGTTTCACTATTTCGTGCTCATTGAAAACGGTCGAAATTCTCTCATTTAAAGGTAACGAGTTCACCTTCACTATTTTACCTTCATCATACTTCAGGTGCGTTCATTGATTGTATTTCCCCTGGTTAGGCACTCATTTTTTGGCTAAAGCGAATCTTTAGACCAACTGTACCAACGTTATCTTCCTATAATTCTATGTCACACTAAAGCACAAACTTTGTAAGGTTTCCTTTAATTACAAAAGCCCTCAGCACGAGAGGTAAATCAATACAATTTTTTCATATTGGGACGTTACTCATCTTTACGGCCGGACTCATGATCACAGCTAAGCTTCTTTCATCTCATGAACATATTTACTTAAAATGACCTATTTAAGAGAAAACCAAAGACCTTCAACATAACTGGTATGCTGCAGTAACGTTTATTTCAACGATACGATAAAATGTAATATTTTAGCGGTTCAGTTTATTTCCAATCCAGTCTTTACTCTAATTCGATTTATCATATAACTGATTAATTCTTTATCAGGATTATCTACATGCATTGCGGGTTCAAATCGTACTTTAAAGTAGTCGTTAGAAAATATTTGCTAGTATTTCAGATACGAGGCGGCGTAGCCGTCTCTCCTCCATGAAGATTAAATGCGCAAAACATCGCTAATGATCGGACTTCAGCTATTGTGATCGCTCTCCGCCTCTACTGCTGATGACATTTCTTTCTCAAAAGCCATCGATTTCAATGATCATTAAGTTGATGCTTCGCCTTTATTACTACCGATGGAGAAGTTTAGGTTTCTCCAAGGCACAGTTCCTGCCAAAAACCGCTCATTATCGCTCAAGTTCTGACCGGAAAAACCTTTACTTCGCTGCAACTGATTGTCAGAAGCATCACAGTTGTGCTAATTGCTCATCTTCTTGTTCATTTGCAGCTCGTTTTGCTTGTTTGCCTTTTGCTTCCCTGCAACTCTTATTTTGTGCTACGTGCTGTAACTTGTCCTTCATTTGTTATTATTATTCCTTCATTTGTTACTATCCTTCATTTGTTACTAACTTTTACTCGATCGATGTTCGATTATATTTCCCGGTTTCTAATTAATGCTCCTCGTTGTGTTTTACTCCGTGGCTCCTTTTCTTGTCAAAGGATTGCGCTTCACTAACACATTCTTCCCACAAACGTCCTTACTTTCAGCTCGTTGTGTATGCATGCTCACATTTAGATGCTGACTTCAACTACGTAATTCTGTTTTCGGAAATTACCCCCGTGGGTGTGAAAAAATCTCATAACAGATTTTCACAAATTCGTGTGTACAGACGAACTCAGAAGTTATCTAAAGTTCTAGTACAAACTGAACATACCTGCTCAAAAGCGCTTCAAAAAACTTCAACTTTTAGCATTTCTCCTGTCAAATAACGAAAAGTTTTTTCCTGACGTTGCTGGAAAATTGTTTGATGTTACACTGTTTCTTGCAGCGCTGCTGTATTTGAACATGAGAGCTGAGGACAGTAAGGTTGCCATGCAGAACAGCTGTTAATAATTCACTTTAGAAACACTTTTTGTCGGGGAAAGCGTCAAATGAACTAGAAAATTATTAATGAATAAGCCATGAAATTAATATTAATGACCTTCAAATAATAGTCATTAATACTCTTCGAGAAAAAAATTGTTCATAGCATGCAAGGCTCAGTTTATCCCTATTTATTTCAATTAACCCTCGAAATTGGTAAATTTGCTCGTGATTCATACTTCCGATTTATCTCTCGTTTTGAGAACTCTTTACTTACCCTACACAAGACTACTGCCTCGTACAGGTACGGCCTATGAGGCCGATTGAGAGACCCTAGCAAGACCGGCGTCTCCATGGGAAAGCATCACAGTTGCCAGAAACTCTTCATCGCTAAGCCGGGCCAAGGAATCCCTACCTATGCATACAAATTATTAGCGTTGGGCAACCGTTTAATAACACGTAAACACCAGCGTCGAATAGGCTCACATTTTAGGCAGGTCGAAGCACTGTCATGGTTGCTTTGATGCTATATCGAAAATACCGAAACGTATTCAATGGCAAAGTATTTTGTTATAAAAAAGAAGTTTTGGAAATGATAATCGGTGTTCCAGCGTCCAGATTGCGTCTAAACATCAGTGAAAGCTTTGGACAGTGCCAATCATGCGTGTTTTGTTCGCTCTGAAAACCTGGTAGCTTCTTAAATATTCATGACTAATGTATATTCTACAATTGTTAATAATGGGCATTCCACATCCAATATGAGTTATTTGAAAATATCTTTCTAAAAGCAAATAGATAGTATTCCGAATTCATCCTATATTACTTAGGTATACGATGCTAATGATTCGGTTGTTCATATCTTTTACGAAATTAACTGATTGTACGAAATTAACCGATGAAATGGAGATGGTTCGAATGTACCTTTACTAATTAGTACTAATGATAGAAACAAGTACAAAATATTTTAGAATGTACGTTATAGAATCCTGTATGTATTTTCGTTAAGTTTGCCCATCACCTACACAGTCAGTTCGTACTAATTGAAGTAGACTCACACCCTTGTACGAAGAAAACCAAGGGCTAAATGAAAAATGACTGCATTCGTAATTAATGGCTAAAATTTTAATGTATTAGCAACGTTTTAACAGTTCTTGTATGGACTTCGACAAAACAAGGTATGTGTCACACAAGTGAGTTTTGAACTGTGGCTTAAATTTAAACCTTGGCAGTTTAACATCTTTATAGTAAACCCAAGACGTAATGTACTCAGTGGCAAACGAATTAGGAATATCCTCTTCAATAATGCTTCGTACAGGGGCAGAGAGATGCTTGAACTCCGCAATCTCAGCTACGAAAGACGTCTTCAACGCCTTGAATTTATAATGCATATCCTTGAATTTATAAATTGTCCCTAGAACAAAGAAGACTGGGAGGACAACTTATTGAGACCTTTAAATATCTCAATGGCCTTAACAATATTACCCTGGAAGGGCTTTTCGAAAGAGACGGTAACGTAAGAACCAGAATAACGGTCAAAAACTATTACTGAGAAACTTCAAGACATCTCAAGGTATGAACTTTTTTCCCGTTAAAATTGCTGAAACTTGGAACCAGCTGCCAGAAAACATAGTTTCTGCTGGCACTGTGAACACATTCGAAAATCGTCTCGATAAATTTTGGATTACGAACCCCCCAGTATTACATCCTACTAACTCTATGTCCCTAACTCCTTAGGCTAATGTATTATGTCACGAACGCCTGTGCGTGAGTGATATGTGTGCACACGACTAAATTGACTTACGTGGTTAAGGTGTACGTGCATGGCTGATGGATTTACTTTAGACGGCATGGGACTTCGGTATTGAACCAAGAATGGGCCAAACGGCTCGTTCCTATTGCCTTATTCTATTCTATTCTATTCTATTCTATTCTATTCTAATACATCAACTGTGACAACTGGCATCTGAATGACGTCTCAAGAATAATTTTCGATGAATTTCTGTTCATGAGAGCACAATTTAACGTGACGCTTCTGTAGTGATGGAATCTGTTCAGATGCACATGTTTTCCTGTACGTTGACCGCACAGAAGCTGTTTCTAAGAATCCTAAGGGATATTAAGCCTGTGTTTTGCATTTCATTGTTCTCAAGACCAGTCCTGCTCTATCAACCAAGCGAATTATTTTAGTTGCAAGTGTCAAATTAAGACACGTAAAATGAAAGCAAAACAAAGTTCGATGCTGCGTTTTTTAAATAAGTTAAGGATGTTTTTTTATTATTTTATCAGAACTTCAGAGTAAACGTTACATCAATCTACGCCGTGTCGTATCTCTAAGCTGTGCTTTGATTTATGCTCGACTCGTAAAGTTTTATAAGTATCTCATTTTATATTTGGCTTGCCAAAAGCATTTCATATGCACTCATAAAAGTTTCCGCCAGGAAGTCCTATCACAAAGGGCTCTCAATGCGGTCCCTTCCTTTATTTGCAGACTGTAGGTTTTCTCCCTCGCTTGCGCATACGTTTCAAATCGCGCATTTTTACTAGCATGTTTGAAATTTTTTCTCGCTTGATTCGTGCCTGCACAGTCTTCCTTTCAATCACATTCGTTGTTTTTTGAAAGTCGTCTAAGAATCATGATTGGGTTAATTTTTTTCGCATATACGTGCGTAGCAAACTGATCGAACACATTTGCAAACTCAATAGGAACGAAATATAGTTGTGAGCAAAAAGTGTATTTACGAAGAGAAAACGAAAAGAAATATAACGTAATATGTCCATTTTAGAAGTAAACCCTCGTTTTTATTCTTTGCTCTATTTTATTTTTGTTCAACCCTTGTATATTGATTTCCAAATTAGACGAACATATTGCAGTTTACCTCCATATTAGATTAACATACTGCACTTCACTTGCTTGTTGGATTAACACGTTGCAGTTTACCTCTGTTCCTTATTGATGGGTTTTTATATGTTAGCATTTCCGTTAGAATTCGTTAAGGGCGAAAGGAAAAGAAAAACCACCGGAAATGACCAGGAAGGCTTTCGCTCATCAAATGAGAGACTTTGATGGCTTCTTAATAGCGGACATGAAATTGAATAAATGGTCGAGAAGTTGTTCATTGTCCTTTATCCGATTTACATTTTGTTCTTAGCTTACATGGTACGCTGATTGCACTCGCTCTTTTGTTGCCACAAATGGAAGAAATAGTAGAGCTTCCTAGATATTGCAATGTGATTATTGCCATATCATCAAAATTCGGAAGCGAGATGAACTTTCATGGAGGAGTTTCCCTCGGCATTCATTAATGTAGCAATTGAGACCAAAGTCAATATTTTATCTCATTATGTCGGTCGTAAATGTAATTTTGTTAGATATCATTAGTGGCAGCTTTAGAATGGCAGGTGTAAGACATCAGCAATAGCAGGTGTAAAATGACAGCTCTGAGATATCGTTAGTAGCAGGTGTAAAATGGCAGCTCTGAGATAGCGTTAGTGGCAGGTGTAAAATGACAGCTCTGAGATATCGATAGTGGCAGGTGTAAAATGGCAGCTCTGAGATAGCGTTAGTGGCAGATGTAAAATGGCAGCTCTGAGATAGCGTTAGTGGCAGGTGTAAAATGACAGCTCTGAGATATCGTTAGTGGCAGGTGTAAAATGGAAGGCGTGAGACATCATCAATGGCAGGTCAATGCCTCTGCACTAGTGGCTGGTGTAGAATGGTAGGCATAAGAATATCATCAATGATAGGTGTACCATTGCAGTTGTGAGACAACACGAGTATCAGGTGCAAATGAAACGCACTGCTAACATCAACGGCATATGTACAGTAGGTTGAAAGACAAAGACAAAGTTCAGCATCAATTGGCGGCATTGAACCGATGACAAGAGCTCGTGTAGAGCACGGATCGTTTGTAGTTATTCCAAAACGCATTCAAATTTATAACAGAGAAACTTGATCATTTCCCTGTTGTGCATTGTTCACTTCTTTTTAAGTCTAGTGCATGTCGATCACTAGCATTTCTTGAGCGATTCATGGTTCATTTTTTATGCAACGGCTTTTATGAGCATTAGTGTCTCATTTTATGTAATAAAAAGTGTATACAAGATCGAATTTTTAAATGACGAAAGAGACGTTCTTCCAAGGAAACATCCTACATAACTCGGACAAATGCCAGCCCACCGCCCATGTTTGCTCAAGAATCTACACAACCATGACTAAACTTAAATAGTCTGGACAGCCTCATGTTTACTAGAATCCATGCAAAGTTTGTGGTCTCTCTGTCACTCACTTCGTTACTGTGAGAGGCCTTGGTCACTCCGTTAAACATCTTAGTGATACTCTCGCTTCATTGTATTTCTCACTTCCCTCACTAGTGTGTGTTTGTCTCCGTCAGTTTGTCATTTACCGACTTTTTCCTCCTGATTCATTCATGATATTTGAAGAAAATATCGTAACTTCCACTGAGCGTCATATCATAACAAAGGAAATGGAACCAATCAAGGGCCCTGCTTGGTTTAAAAAAAATAAAGTACCAGATAAATGGCAGGCAACTGTCTTAAAAAAGACTTGAAAGATATCAAGTAGAACCCAATTGTCAAGAGCACATCCGTACCATCAGGGCTGCTATATAGACAATAATATATGTACAAAGTAAAATGAAAGAATGGCAGTTACAGTGTAAACAAAACCCAACCTAAAGAGCTTCTACAAATACGCAGACGATAGATGACTCAAAAGAGATACTATTGGGTCACTGATCGACCTTGATGGTTCAACTCAAGCGGACAGCAAAACCAAAGCCATAATTTTAAATGCATGCTCTATTTACTGACAAATGATATATTCTCATAAGAAGAGGTGAAACACCTCAGCCTTCTAAACCCATGTAAATCAACCCTGACGCCCTGCACCCCGAATACTGAAACAGCTTAAATCCTGACCGAACCCTAAGGAAACATCTTCAATCGATCGCTCGAAACTGAGATCGTTCTGACAGTTTGGAAGCAGGCAAATGTCTCTCCTATTTTCAAAATGGGGAACAAACAAGCTGCCAGTAACTATTGCTCAATCAGTCTTCTATCTGTCATCGGTAAAACAATAGAAAGATAATTCAAAGTCCGTATAACAAAACATCTCCCAGCCCAAAACCTGATTACTGACACCCATCACGGATTCAGAGAAAAACAGAGTTGCCTAACTGACCTCCCCGACTTTTTTGGAGACCGCATATACGACCGTACAAAAGCCGTAGCTTTAACCTTGTATACCTAAATTTTCAGAAAGCCTTCGATGAAGTTCCCCATGAAAGACTAATGGCCAAAGTGGAGGCACATGGAATACGAGGCCATTACTCTCGATGGTCGAAACTGACTAACAGGTTCCACTCAAAGAGTGATGATTCAAGATCAAGTCTGCAATCCGATGCAAGTAACATCAGGAGTTTCCCAAGGCCCGCTACTCTTCATTATCTACATCAACGATCTTGATGTATGGATCATCAGTAAAATCAACAAATTCGAAGACGGCACGAAACTTTGTCACAGAGCGCTCACTGAAAGAGACAGAATGACGACTCAATCATAACTCAATCGTCTATTGCAATCGACCAAAACCTGACAAATGTACTTCAAATGTTCAATAATGCAAGTTGTTGCTAATAACCGGAAATTTCAGAACGATTAGTGAGATACTTATTGAAACAATGCGACAACAAAGAGAACTTCGTATCATTATCACTGAAAATTTCGAGAATGACAACAGAGTAGAAAAAACGTCAAAAATGTGAGCAGAATCCTTGGTTCCATTACAAGAAACTTTGAAAACACGTAAAAGAACATCTCACTGCCTTACAAAGCGTTAATCTGGCCACATCTGGAGAAGCCAGTGCAACTCTTCTACCCATGACGAGACATTAAAAAATGGGAAAAATTCAGCGTATGTAGAACAACAAAAACGATTCCTGGACTCCATAATATCAGCTACGAAAGTCGTTTTCAGCAGCTTGAACTCATCTACCAAGAACAAAGAAAACTGTGAGGACAACTCATCGAGGCCTATAAATATTTTAACAGTTTTAATAATGTCGTCATAGAAGGGCTTTTCAACTGAAATGATAACGTGTGAACCAGAAAATACAGCAAAAACTAATAAAAAAAACTTGAAGACATCCCAGGCATTGGCATCTTGACAAATATTATAGTAGAGGAGAAGTCCCCTAATATTATACAGTATTAATTCAAGGTATAGCCACGACTTCTATACCCTATCGAGCACAACGAGCATACACTTATTGTGTACCACTGGTCATGTAAACATTATGTTCCATGAGTCCTGTAATGAATATGAACAACAAGCTCAATAATTATTGTGACCAACAACTCTTAGATATGTATTGTGTATCATGAGTCATTGAACATAATTTTCTAAATCAAGAGCCATATACATAATTATTTTGCACCACATGTCTAGCAATTAATATGTACCATAAGTCATACCTACTGTGAAAACGATTCATAGAATTAAGTGTTACACCACGGCTATACAATTATTGTGCATCACGAGTCATCTTATTGTGTACAATGGGTCATATAATTTGTGAACAAAACGAGCCACATTAATGTGTACCACGGATCACTTAGTGTCCTCTACGAGTCATGTATTTGTTGTGTATTTTGAGTCATGTAACTATTCCGTCCACAAATCATGTAACCATTTCGTACTACAAGCCATGTTCACGGTATAGTATATATAATTAAGTATATTAAGTACATACAGGGTGTCTCAAAAAAATGTACTCATCCTTTAACCGTTGCTAACATGCTGTCTTCTTTGTATTGCAGGTGTGAGGTTCGAACCTTTGCGAACATGATTCTTTAATCACATTTAATCATGTTCGCAAAGGTTCGAACCTCACACCTGCAACACAAAGAAGACAGCATGTTAGCAACGGTTAAAGGGTGAGTACATTTTTTTGAGACACCCTGTATAAATTAATTATATATAAATATAAATATATTATAAATAAATAATAATAAATAATAAATAATAAATAAATATTACAAATAAATATATATATTATATAAATTAAGTTTAATTTCCTTTTTTCATAGTATGTTTCTGTCAGGAAAAGGAAGTTATGTTGCTGCACTCTCTACTTAATATGTATCAAGCGCTTTATGCACTAAAGTTTCAGTAGACAAACGTGGAACGGGCCAAATCTCTCTGACAGATCCTGCTATTTTTGGCTGCTTTGTTTCTTGACGAGATTTAGCACTTCAATGAACTAAAATCTTGGCGAGCCTAGGGGCAAAAACTCATCCATTTTAGTTCGTGGTGATGTACACCACTCTCTTGTTGTGCTTCGTTCAGCATAGTGATGACATGTGTTTTTGACTTACTAACTTTAGTAACTTAGCATTGTTCATTAGCTATTGCAGTCGTAAGAGCTATTACTTTCTTTGAAAAATATGGCCAGAAGTAAAGTGCTACTTCTGCCCCTAGTAAAAACTGTCTCCTATCTGAAATATTCAAAATATATCATTGGTAGGTAAAATTTCACGAGTCTTATGGCTTCCCGAGTGTATTTTCGTTTCGATCATTCATGTCATGCTACTTCCATCTGGACTGAGTTGGCGGTAGAATTATGCTGGAAAATCAGCGGATCTTTCGGTTTCTTAGTCGGGCTTTGTTAGACGCTTTGAATGTAAATATCAGATGGTGAATAATCATGTATTTTTCCTCCTGGTAAAAATACTGAAGTATGATATGATAACAAACACAAGTGCACGCACTGACGCTGAACGCATTGCCTGAATGTACATTGAATTTAAATTTTCTTTCATATTTTTATAATCATTTTTTATTTTCAAACATTTAATTTTACTTTATTTTCATTTTGTTTAACACGACTGTGCTAAACACGATCACAAGTTTATAAGATAACTCTCCATCATATAGAATACGAATATTTTAGCCAAAAAGGATTATTTACCCATTGCAGATTTCGAGAAGTTAGGGATTTTAGTTTTAATAAATATTTTTTAAGTTACTTCATCATTTGTACTAAAATCAGCTTGAAAACACTAAATTCCGTCCATAGTTTTCAGGTAATTTCGATGATACTCGTACGCTGGCCGATCATCAGCGTCTAGGTTGGTGTCCTACCCTGGTTCATCACTGTATATTTCAGTGAAAATGAGGCATTTCCTTTGAAATTCTAGCAATAAAAATTTTATTCATTTTATAAGTCCAAGATTAGCTGCTATTATGTCTCAATGAAGCCTGGGGCTTAAAAAATCTGGACGGGACACAGAACAATGTTCTCATGTTTGCCTCAGAAGCAGCAATATTCTTGTTCGGAGCTGCTGAACTTTATGCTGGTGTTATCATACTAATACAGGCAATTTTTCTTGGCTTCCTATTTTCTGGTTCATCGTATATTGTTTCCTGTTGATTGTTTGGTCGCGTATATCGATTGAATAATTATTTTCATTGCGACCTAATTTTGAAGTTTTTTAACCCCTTCAGTCACGGCCTAAAAATACGATAATTTTCATTGAAAAACTTTATTCATCTTCATGAACAAACCACATTGACAAATATGAAGCAAAAAACTTCCAAAATTGTAATAATTTGTCCAAAATTGCTTGTCCAATATGTTGGACATCATGATTCGAAGTGAAATCCTCTTTTTGCTGTTTGAAGCATGTCCAATACACTGGACCAGGGGACTGAAGAGGTTAATTCACTGCTAAAATATATCCAGATTAATTGTGTACTATAAGCGGTCTGTATCTGTGATAGCTCACCAAATGTTTGCTGGCTTCTCTTTGCATTTGTAAAGATCGCGTTTGCTGAGCTTTTCCATCAAAGTCGACTGCATTTTTAAAATCAATTTCTGTAGAATGTTCCCTAGTTTGGAAGTCTACTTGTTTGTCTTTTTCATTGTTTTCGATCACTGCAACAGGCAGAATCGTCGCTCTTCAAAAGGCACCTGCCTCACCTAATGAAATCTAACGAACCCAACAGCCACCAGCCGCTAGCTCTGTGATTCTGTTTAAATAAGTCACAAAACTTGTTAAATGGAATCTGTGAAGCAATTTCTTCTCTTCGGTGAGCACTCTTTTGTTCGTGAATTCCAGTTTAGGCTTCAAAATTGAGTCATTGTACATTTTTAACAGCGAAATGCTTTCAGGAGTTTTTGTGCAACGTCTCGCGCTCCTATTAAGTTTCTATGAATTTTTTCTATTTACTCACGTAAGAATTCCAACATTTTAGCTTCCCAAACAAGCTAAATGGTTCGATCTGTTGCTTCTACGTATATTTTGAAAGATTTTCTGGATGGTGGCGCACCTAAATAGTCTTGTAATAGTGCTCATGAACAAGGATACATAAGACACTATCAACGACGCCAAAAAAATCCACTAACTAGGTCCCTGATTCTCCTTAAGAAAACAACTGGTAGTAGCACTCATCAGCTATATACGTAATACCTATTCAAGCTAAGTCCTCAGTGGTACACCATGAGACAAGCACTAGATTGTGATTGAAAACCTTGATGCAAATGCTGTCCATGTGTGAACTTTATTTACATATATATATATATATATATATATATGTATGTATGTTCTTGCAAAACATTTTACCACACGAATGACAATACTTTTGAAGTGTTGTTCACAGTTTTGTGGATTTCTCAATACTATTCCACGGGCACAGAATGAAGATCTAGTTCAAGAGTCTTGTATTGCTGATAGTTGTCAGACTACCAGCAGATGGTCGTTGATGGTAATAGAGAACTGCCGTGTGAAATCTCACCTGCCATTCGTCACCTTGTAAAAATACAGTGAAATCAGACGAAAATATAACAGGCACTTGTATTTTTTCCTCTTCCACATCATTTTCAGCCATATGCACTTACATTAAAGAAGATTTGACAGCACATTTCTCCGAAACTAGTGTATATTTTGCTTGCATTCATGTCCAAGCTCGTCAGCCTGGCCCTGCCATTACCGCCCTCCGTGTCATGTTCAACACAAACTTCATTAGTTAACCATTTCAGCGACCCTGCCGTAACCGCACGGATGCCTCCATCAATCGATTTAGATATTGCATGATGTAAAGCAGGGAAAACACAGCGCTCGTTACCATGTGTACACAGAGATCATTATGTTATGCAACGTTTTAATGGCAAATTTGTGTGCGCATCGTCCGCTTCCTGAGCTGTTAAACATCACCTGACCATTCTATTGGATACACATCACTTGATCACCACAATTGTTATGCATTTGACTCATTATTTTTGGTCGCTTTAAATTGGTTTTTGAACGTTACGTCAGAAATCTATATCGACGACACGTTGTCTGATCGCGGTACTTGTAACACTTTACGTCGTCATCATATTTGTTAAGCATTAGCTGACCACTATAATGGTTATACATTGCATTCTTTATGTTATGTTGAGAACGATAATGGTTCTGCACAATATGACCGTTATCAAAGTCAAACTCGACTAACCAGCACAAACTCGGCACGAAGAATCATTTTCTGACTATTCTAACTACAGTATTCAATATCATACGAAATAATGTGGTGTTTACCCTGATATTCCGAAATACAAGCAAAAAATAAGAGGGATAAGTTTTCAATCAATAATCCCATAATAATAAAGTGTTTTAAACCATTTCATTGTTGGAAAGAATTATTTGGAAGTTACACTATAATTTCACGGAAAGTTTTCATTTCAATTGTGCAACATTTCTTAAAAGCCACTGGGACTCGCATCTCGAGTTTTAACTTACAAGGGCTGCGTCGAGGTCGCTATCATGTTCTAACGAAATTTAATGTACGTAAAATAAATTGGAACAAGAATCCCTTTACCCAACCAACGCCACCGTCTATCGTGAAATTTCAGTTCCAGAACGCTTGCCAAGCTTAGAAGCAAACATTTGCAGGTCTCTGAAAAAGTAAGCAAACGCTCATCTTCAATCCCGGTGCGAAGCTCCCGATGAATTTAATTTAATAGAGCGCCTCACTGCTTCGATGGACCACACGCCATCCTGTTACGTTAAGTTTGTTACAGCACGATTTTATCGCGGCTAATCGCCAGCACAAGCGTGGAAAACGTGGGCCGTTCACAGTGACCATTTTTGGACAGTTTCATGACACAAGTGACGTGCCTGCAGTTCGATCAATACAGTCAGGTCTCAGGTCGATGAGGCTTAAGATAAAGAGCCTATTTGGTGACTGACGTGTCCTATGCGGCTTGCCTGTGGTTATTGACGTTTTGAAGGAAATTGAATAGCTATTGCGGTAAATTGGCTGTCCTAATTATTCATGTGCTGGCGTGGTTGTACGTCCTCTCATTTGTGCCCTGATATGTACAGTCACAATTTGATTGTCATACCTAATTTCTATAACACTATTCGGTATTGCTCCTGCCGACCTACATATGACTATTGGAACCAATACTTTTTTTCATGTAATGGCAACAATTGACTTTCATGGACGGGACCAATTTGCGCATCGCGCCTGAACAAATTCCTCTGAATTGTCCAATTCGTGCGACGATTCACACGGCTTCTAAATCTCGTGAAGTTCCCAATCCATTTGATAGGTGACAATTTCACGATTTGCGCAGTATTCTGTTCTCGAACTGAGGCCCACATCAAGAGCTACAAGTCTATGCTGGGGCCACCGCTCGACTTAGTATGGCAAGAACACGTGGCCCAGGATAACACCGAGTAACAATCGTCCGGCCAAGGCTCCGACACCATGACTGAGATGGCAGTGAATGATTATGGGTATTTATTAAAGAAATTAAGACTGTTTCCTCGCTTGTACTGCAAAATGTGTAGCAGGACAAAGCATTTTAATTAACTAAATGTACGTCCTGGAAATGAAAAAGAACCGTTCGAGTCTTTTAGTAAACTAACAACATCGTCAGCGGTGTTAACTTCGCAGTGAAGAAGTAATGCAATATGTATGACTGGTAACAAGTTTAACACAATCATGTTCGTTGAAACTTGTGAAATAATAATGTTAGGTAAAATAATTTCTCTGATGAAATAGGCATGGAAATATTTAAAACTTTTAATCATTCGAAACGTGTTAGCTGTTTTCTGAACCCGTGTTTTGATCTATTATTTACGATAAAATATTGCATGCGGTATTCTTAGTTCTTTCGTCTATAACAAAGCAAAAACATTTGTGTTGGCTGTTTTAAATCACGACCGTTATTCAAAATGCTGATGACTTTAATGGAAATATCTAAGAGTACTAGCGGGTAATATAAAAAATATGACTTTAGAATACAATTCTAGCCTCGTTTCAAAAACATTATTTACCAAACTCATTTTTTAAAGCATCTAAAGCATTTCACACTCCCCAACAAAATAGAAAAATGAACTTTATTTCTTCACTTTTCCATACTCGTTTACAAACTCATGCTCATTAGCGTAACATTTTAATTATCTATAAACGGATGAGCAAAACATAATAGTGTCATTTTAACTGCCAAATGTTGCATTATTGCACTCCTTCCGACTAAAACAATAGGCAAATTTTAGTTGAGAATTCAACCCTGAACGGAATAAAGAAAAAATTTCAACGCTTTTTTCATGCATTTTCAACTCGGTAAAAATTCATTAACGGGACTCAAAATCGCTGGGAAAAAAGCGTTCTACAGGGACTACGTCTTTCCAATGGAGGGTCAGAATTTTTCGTTTTAGGCTGCTGGTGCCCTGCCTTTTGTCCGTGTACGGTATCAGCTGAAGCCTTTCATTACGGTCTGTAAAGAAAGCTGCTGCCACGCCTATCTTGCCTTCCTGTTTCCAGTGTCTGTAGTCCAAGCATTTCCGGACGATATAGACTTACGCACAGGTTTTTGTCGTGGTTATTGCGATGTTTTTTGTGCGCCAATGCTGATACTAAATGCAAGAGGTTTTTTATTTTTTTTCTGCTTCAAGCGAAATATCTGCTGCATTGGAAAGACAGGTTTCTTGTTTACCAACGGGCCTTGAATGCTGGATGTCATACGACTGACTTATATATTCCTATAGTATCATATTCACGTTACGTGGTTCTAGTTCAGTTTCAACGGCTTTTAAATTTTTGTTCTTGGTTCTCTGTGAAAATTCAATTTATCCTGTTCATATATAATTTCTATCGAAGTTAAAAGTCATAATCTGAACAATATATAATCATTTTGGTTAAATTAGTTATAAGGTGGGCATTGATTTTCGAGACACTACGGTGTGCTCAAAATAGTCTCCTTTGATCTTCATGGGGGAAATTTTTTACTCATTGCTATGAGCTCGCCACATTTTTTCTAGGCGGCAAAGTTCCTAAATTTAACGCGTCTCATGAGGATGGTTACTGAATTACCGTACTCTCATCGGAAGTAAATTTTAGTCTAAAAAATGTTTTAAAAGTCTAGGTTTTATCATATTTCTGAAATGTAGTGTTTTGGAATTTCAAGAAAATTTTTTCTCCTATCTATAAAAGTATATAGCCAACCTGAATCTCGTGGCAAACTTCAAAACAAAATTCTAAAGTTTGCTAGGAGAATACGTTAGAGATTCAAATCAGAGACATGGAGATATCTAGTCTCTGAAGAATAAAATTAGAGTTCAATAAGTTGTTGTGCAATTGATGCTTTTTACTGTGATGCTCGCCTCACGTCAAGGTGTTATAAATGGTCGGAACGTGCGGCTTTTCTCCCCAAGTACACACTTCAACATGGAGTTGGTTGCATAATGTTCTAGCGTTGCTTCCGTTCAGGTAGGACTAGTAATTTAATTGCAATCAAAGGAATGGCGAAATCTGATGACTCCATCACGAGACTGAATGAAAACCTCAAGTTATCTGCTTAAAACTTGAGCTCAGCCAACGGTTTAAATTTCAGTACAACGATGACCCCGAACATACATACGTCTAAATCTGTGACTGAATAGCTCCAGAAAAAAATGTTGTTTCGTCATGAGCTTCGATGAAACCTGACTTGAATCCACTTGAAAATCTATAGCGCGAATTGAAAGTTTGGATATATCGGCTGGTGCTGAAGAACCTTCAAGAATTAAAACATGTAGCGATTGTAGAATGGTACAATATCCCAACACAAACATGTTTAAGCTTGAGTGAAAAGTATAAAAGTCATTTGATGGACGTTATGAATATGAAAGGTCATGCTATTGACCATTGATATTGCTATTATGCTCCCTGGTTCTTACTGGACCAACATTTCGGGTCACTGAAATTTTTGAATTATGTTCATGTTTAATTTGTTAAACTAAATTTGGCGTTGTAAAAATTTGGTTATAAGTTCGTTTCCATGTGCTTGACGCATATAAAGAGTTTGGAATCATGCGAGCATTAAACTAGAAGAAATGGCTAAAATAGTGAACATTAATGGGTGTGCGAATAATTTCGTCGCTAACTGTATTAGCCGTACTCGGCATACTGCAAGGACTCCGTTTCGGTGGTGTGTTTCTTACGTTGTGCCGGCTACCTGAACTGACAAGAGTTGAGGAATAGCAACAACCGTACACTGTAACATGTTGGAACTGAAGATAACACCTCGACACTGAATGTGGGGAAGAGCCGCTGCAGGATGGTCTGCCGTCAACTGCAGGGGCTGGACACTTTTCCACCATTCAGTTTGATGGGCAGGAAACATGTAGAAACGAGCAATGGTTACTAAGCTCTACAGGGTGTCCATAAAGTCTTTTATAAAAGTCTCTCATAAAGTCTCAACAGCACCTCTTTTACAAACAGCATTCCTGGAACACACAAACGCAAAATGTGATTAAAAACTTTAATAAACACTAAATACAATAGAACAAATTTGAATAAAATATCTTATCAATTGTATTTGTATAGACTTAATGGACACCCTATATATTGCTGTGCTTTCTCATATGAATTAGGCCCACATTTGTGTGCATGCATGTATTTTCGTATATAAAATATTGAAATGAGCTTGATGCATTTATGTCTCAACTGATCATTCATGTGTGCAAAATCCATAATAGACTTGAAATCGTTGGCTGAGCTAAGCATTGTATGTGATGCGTGATCATAGGTATGGTCTCGACTGACTCTCACTTGTGTGTGATATAAATAAAACATTATTTTTTATTTTCCAAATGACGTACTTAGTGAAGAATTCATATCCCATTTTACTGAAGGCAAATGATAGGTCACGATTTTCAGCTGGGCTGAAATATAGGTTCCACTCTAGAATATAGGTTTCACTGGATAAAAAAAATTATGAAATTCTCCATACTTCACATATTATCTCATTTCTATACTAAAGATGCGAGTCGTTAAGGAAATATAATAAAACTTGTTTTTATTAGGAACAACTCTCTCTAGAAAATAAGTGTTTAAATGTTTAAATCATTTAGAGACACATAATTTCTAATTTTTGTAATGCTGACGTAGAGAAATTTATTTATCATACTTAGGTTTTTATTTCTTGAAATCTTTTTAGTGATTCAAATTAGGCTAGTCGAATGAATGGAATTCCAACAACTCATTTATTTAATGCATGAGATGAAATGTAATGTATTTTCACGTCCTCATTTGTTGACTAGACTACTGAGAATTAAATTATATTATTTCATTAGGATGGACATGCTCTGCGCCCATAAATGTTTTTCTATAAAACGAATTGTAGCCTCATGATATTGATTAATACTATTATTACAAACGTAGGTGGATTTTGCTGAAGTTTTACATGAAGTTTGGTAGAACCTACGTTTCAGCTGTTTATCAAGTCTAACTGCACCAGTGTATATCAGTTTTTAAGTATATATGTACCTCGCGAAAATCATTTAATGTCTTTAGTACAACGCTGTATGTAAACTTTTCTAGACGACGTATAATTCTGTATTTACATACATGAACCTTAATGTACCTTTTTACTTTTTCTTAGCTTAGAACTTCGGAAACAATCATTGGCTTTTATGTGGCATTTTTTCTTGTTCTGTTATGTTTTTACATTTCTCAGCATGCTTATGCGATTTCTCAGTTGCTTATGCGATTATATTTACTGTGGACATAGAGTTTAACCCGCGGATATGGCAGAGTCTGTCCGACGGAAAAGTTAATTAACAAACTTAACGTCACGAGCAAGGCCCTTTTCACCACCTGTCAACTGAGTGACTCGTGTGCAACGAGAAGCAATAGTTCGAAATTAATTAAACCTTTTTTTTCATTATATGACAAATAAGGCCTTCGAAATTTACAGCTATGAACGATCATTCGACATCATCGCCATTTTCGATGTCAGTTTAGATATATTGAGTGCATATATATCTATATATATATAGATATATATAATATATATATATATAGATATATATAATATATATATATATAGATATATATAATATATATATTTTATATATATATATATATGTATATATATATATTATAATATATTATATTTGAAGGATGAAATTACGAAAGGAATTTATACTCACAATAATTAAACGGTGAGAAGAATTATTATATATAACCTGTGGTTTCTTTCAACTCCCTAGCTATCGAAATCACTCATATGCTCGTGAGTAGCGGGAACTAGAAATTAAAATGCTATGATGAAATAATCAAAAGTAGTTTTTCGCATAGGGATGTAAAATGGCTCCTGTTTGTCATGCTTTCTTCTGAAGCGTCTATTACTTGATCTGCATCTTATCTAGCATGTGGTGTACGTGTACATCACGAAAATAGATATCTATATGTAATTTGAATAATTACAAGATTCTCGCAATATGTTGGTTACCAATACGGCACCAATGAAATTGAAGTGGTTTTCTGTTCAACAATTTCATTAGTTTTAAAGCAGAGTTCATGCAGGCTCTATGTATTCGTGGGTTCCGGAAACTGGAATAAACGTCAAGGGAGTCGAATCTAAATTGCTTGGAGCGCTGAAAAAATTCCACCAATAAACTGATTCGCTTTTTCGTACAACGTCCTTGATTCGTCGGTAGGCATTCAGATGGAAGCGGCCAAGTCTCTTCTCTGATTCCGCAGTTTTATTGGACTGGGGAAAAAAGCACCGTGTTTTGTGGCAGGTAACCGCTTCGATCTTAATGAAATCATAATCACCATGACTGTTTTTTATCTAGAACACTAACATGAATGTCATTCAAATTATCCAGCACCGCTGTGTTCAAACATTCTTATTATCGTAAAGTTCATCTCGACTTATCAAGATTGATTTCTGAACTAGCATGTCTAATATTAGACTGAAAAAATAACATTATTTTGAGCCTTTGAAGTGCTGTTCTCACTTTTGTGCTAAGGGCCTAAAGGTCTCTCCTAATTAACACGTAGTTTGTCGTAAGGAAAAATTTTCAAAAAAAAACATGCTGAAAAGCTCCATTAATTCCATTCAGCATCAAATGGCATCTGTAAAATGTCGAAAACTTAAACTTGAATTGTTAGTTCTGCTTAGAAATATTGGCAGCGTTCTTTATTGATAAATTCCAGTTAATGACTAAAGGAACGTTGAGCAGTTCGGTCTGATAACAAAGCTTATCAAACTGTAGCGGAGAAGACTAGTCAAATAATTATTAATAAGAATTCAGTGAGAAATATTTCCGCGTTACTTTGCGACTACGTTCGTTGCAACGTGAGATAGTGATAATATTGATTAAAATTGATCACCACGAACGAGGAGACCTGGTTGTCGTGCGGACTAGTTAAGGAAGACACTTTCCACTCACCAGACACGTTTAGTTCTCGTATGAATCTGTGAACCAATGGACCACGAACAAACCGAAAAGATGTGGTGGACGCACATACGGTGCAGGTTGCTTCATCAGTGCCACGGTGCGTGGTGTAACAAAAGTGTGGTGCACGCACACACGGTGCAGGTTGCTTCATCAGTGCCACGGTGCGTGGTGTAACAGAAGTGTGGTGGACGCACACACGGTGCAGGTTACTTCATCAGTGCCACGGTGCGTGGTGTAACAGAAGTGTGGTGCACGCACACACGTTGCAGGTTGCATCATCATTGCCTCGGTGCGTGGTGTAACAAATTAGCAAAGTCTAATAAATTAACGACAATTTACAACACAGCGCCGTGGGCCCTCCTGCCTCCATGAAGCCTTACCGGGTCTTAGCCAGATGAACTCCTTTACTTGATTAATCACCATTTTCTAATTTTTTGCAGCTAATTAACTGAAATCTTTCCCGGAAGTAGACACATGAGGGTCGTTGCTGCGAGTGTTACTTGCTGAAATAGCATTTTGTGCACCGTATTCTTAGCTATGAGAGGTATTTTTTAATATAAAAAGATGTGTCCTATTTTTTATAATAAATGCTAACACAAGGTTGAAGTTACCAGTCTTGTTTAGTCTCACTTTGATATCACATGTAATCTTTGACCGTATTGTGAATACTTGTATCTGCTTCGGTTAATTTTCAAGATTAGTACAGATGTTTTGTTTCTCAAAAACATCTCATAATCTTAACAACTTTTGTTTCAGCTCTTTAATCACGGTTCTTCGATTATATCCATCATTTTTAATATTTATTTAAATTTGAATAAACAGATTTCACAGCCGGTAAATCCTCTACCACGCGTGATGAAGTTTTCTAAAGATAATAGGATTTCACAGCTAATAAATTTAGACTACCTGAAGTAAGCCTCCAGCGGTGATAACTTCAAACTAGAGCCCATGACAAAAAAAAAGTTGATCGTGTTAATTCCTTTCAACAATCGCGTTTTAGCTTTTGTACACTTTTATATTCATATGCAATTCGTTCAGCTTTTACTTAATGAACGCTTTTTCTTTATTGTGATGAATGATGGAAAACAAATTCTAAATATAGTCTTAGAGGAAATTACTAAATCGTTTGTTGATAGTAAACCTGTAATATAAAATACATGTATGTCTCTATTCACTGCAAAAATGAAAACTCAAACAATATCACTTCGTTCATTAAGTTCCTCCACTCTAGTTTGTAGCTACTGTAAAAGCAATTACGGAAATGAACTATGCTTCAAAACAGATTCCACTTGAGCTTTTCTAACATTTGTTTTGTTGCATTAAAAGTAATGAATTCTCAAATGACGCGTTTTAAAGTGTCCCACTGAGACCAGAATACTGCAAGGATGCTTTTAAAACTTTGCGGTCTGTAGAATCCGCAGGCCTTGTCTTGCACGACTTCAGCTCATTGAGCGGTATTTCTTGTTAATTTCAATGCTGTCGCCCACAGACACAGTCCAGAGAGCCGCTGTGGAGCCTCTTTGGCTAATGCAGTCACTGCCTCCACGCTAGCTGCCCCGCTTCTCGTCGCAGCTGCCTGGGTTCTATAGAAAATGCGCTCGATTAAACCAACGTTTACGATACTGTCATTTCTTCCGAATCAAAAATAATCTTGAATTTTATGACATGTGGCTATTCACAGTCCAGGCAAGTCCTAAGGAAGAAAGGATATTCATTATTTTGGTGCTTTCTTTCCATTTAGCTGCTGTACAACGATGACATTCCGTGCTTTCACGCTTCGAGGAACACGTTTCAATATTTTTCTTTTGTGAATATGCAGGATGTCCCAATAAATGTTTTCATACTTTGCCTTCCTATTACTCGTATATTGTGCTTATATTTAGGGGTTTATTGTCGTAGATGCAAGTCAATTGTGTTAAATCGAAGAAAATAACACTAAATGTAATAAAAATATATGTCATAGAAGATGACTTCAATATTCTCTCCCTAGTCTATCCCCCATCTCCTCTCCTGTAACGGGCAATCAAAGAGTGAGTGTATTTTTTGAGGTCACCTCATTTACATTGTCTTCACAGTTATATTAAAATCAACATGATCAGCCAGTTATCAGAATAGAATTGAACGAATGAATAGAAAAAATCACCCCAGTTGATGCAATACTAGTAATAACTGCCACCATACCTATTAAAATAAGAGTAGAGTAAAGTATTAGTCAGCAATGGCACACTGTGGGATGGATTTTATTTATAACTTGAATTTTTAGGCCTCCATAAATTTGAGGGTTTGTTTCACTAATCAAATGCAGAAGCATACATCAAACTTGAGTCAAAGTCTGTCTTGAATATTATCCCACTCATCAATTACTTTTAGTCTGCCACTATACGTAAGATCACTCACGTACTTATGTTGGAATTTTCTCCCAAGTTAAGAGAATAGTCTTTTTTGCTGTTGATTGAGGTCTTGCAGAAAAATAGCTTATGTGTCGCGTGACCTCAGCACAGTAATTATAACGAGAGACGATACAAACATTCTAGTTGTTCATGAGCTGCTGAGTCCCCCAAGGTTAAAAAAAAGCACCTTCACGGTTCGTTAGAATTCTTAAACTACGTAACACGGTAAAAATAAAATAATTTTTATTTCAGCGCTCATTACATCCAGCCCAATTCCTATGGCGTGGTCTCCATTTCTTGCTTGGGAGATTGTGAGGAAAGGAATAGCACAGATAGATTAGACTTTTGAACTTGTGTTGAAAAAAGTTATCCAAAATATTTAATAGTCATCTTAGTATACCCCTACTAGTACATTTAGCAGTGACCGTATGATCAGTATTTGATATCGAAAAATTTACAGAGACGTACACTTTTTCTTCTTGTTTTCGAGGAATCACTGCTAGCAGCTAACTATGAGAGTTTTCAGTCAATTGAAGGAAGTTTCTGTGAACTTCCTCTCCATTTAATCTGTAATAAGACCCTTCATCTCAAGCTCGTAGTTCGTGGCTGCAAAGTTCCCTCAACCAATTATTGGCCAAATATCCTCAATGGAACACCCCTCTCGAGCTTCAAAGCTCGCCCTGAGCAGAAGTTTAAGTTTTCAGGTTGCTGGCAAATACTGAAGGCTTTGGTGCTGGGGTACAGAACGCTCGGTACGGTTGAACTTTTCGGCGAATTCCTCTGCCAAATGTCCGCTTCCGCTGGGAAGTGGATATTTTTCTGATGAAACAAGGCCATTTCTCATCTTTTAGAGGTATTGGATTTGGAGGAGTTTTCTTCGTGTGTTTCATTTTCCATCTAGAAATTGTTTGAACGCTTACTCAACCCTGTGGTTATTACATAAGCAACATTTTCCTATTTCCATGAAATACTGAAGTTACTGCCACGAGCTTCGACAGATTCCTGGAGTTCATCAATTTTTAAATTAAATTAGCAGTTTGCAGTGGAGAAACTTTTCTGATTATCAAAGTAACATGAGAGCAAGCGAAGCTCCCTTGTCTTGTTGCACTGGCATGTTTTTTGTTTGATCTATCTCTTCAAGCAGCTAACAGTGCTTCAGTATGCACTTAGAGTCGCATATAGCATTTAGATTACCTTACTTTTCCTTGGCTATTATTTCGAAAATTTTGGTAACAATTGAGGAAAAAAATTCCCTGGCTCCTATTATGCTGAAACTAAACTTGTTTTTCTGAAGCACTGAAATTTTATGAAAGGCGTTAAATTTCTCGTTATATTGTGTTTGGTCCATGAAGTGCATTATTCGTATGCTGAAGTACAAGGATAGAATTCATGACAGTAGCCATTCATGAGTATCCTGGACAAGCAACAGTGCAAAGTACGGTACTTAGCCTAGATTTGCTGATTGACTGACCGCTGATGTTCATTTATGGCGAGGTTCAAATTAATCAATGATGAGATACAGAAACATTGAACACTGAAATCTTGTTTACACCTCAAACATCTTAGAATAGAGTTAATTAGTTATTAAATCTCTTGTGGATACACATGCTAGAGCAATCGAGTGATGCGGTTTTTATTTTTTGTACTTTTAACAAAATTGAGACAATCTGAGAATGCAGTTTCTGCCGCTGGATTAGTAAAACCTGCTTAGAGCACTACAGGGTGCGACAACACAATTTATTTTATTTTAAAGCAAAGCACCCTGAAAAAAGGAAGTTGTGTTGCTTCCCCCCCATCTGTATAAAAGGGTTATCTTGGTTTCACATGCAAGGCTTCCTGGTCTTGCAATAAATATTCGCAGTTTAGAAAGTCATTCCCCCATTTTAAAGTTGCGTTAACCTTGAATTATTAACAAAATATTTCTTTACTAATAGAGTATCTAACCACACTTTTAAGTTCGCAAACTAATTCATACTTTCTGAACGTTTATTACGTGTCCATTCCTATTATTCCTATTCGTTCAATTTACAGCATTTTTTCTTATAATGATTCAACATTTTCAGGTGATGCTGAACGAATATGCTTTAGTATTAAAATAGATGTAAGAGCAAAGTTCCAAAGACTAGGTGTTCTAATGAAATACAAAACTTAATGGAATTCCTTTTTTTCTCACAGGTAGCAACTTATTTTGTTCCCTCAAGTAATTTTGTCAACCACAAACTTGTAAGCAACTTATCTTGGAATTTTATGTCATTCATGATTACCTGACTTCAAATTTATTTCCACTGCATTTTTTGCATTTTAATTCTGCTCAACTGGAATAGCTTACCCTGGCCGCTGCAAGACGTAGCAGAGTGTTGAGTAAATCAACGCTTGTAGTCTGGGTCAATAAGGAAACGAATCTGCGAAAACCTTACGAGTTTTCAGTTATTGAATAGTTAGCAAAATAATTTTAGGATCCAGACTAATCCTCGTGAATAAGGATTGCTCCTGATAATATCGTCAGATAAAACATCTTTCCGTATGGAGCTCAAAGTGATGGAGAATCCATTGTCGGTCTACTGTACACTATCAAATTGATCATTGCCGGACAGTTAATACACGTTACTTCGTTTCATTGGTGATATATATTTTTTAACTGCTGTCAAAGAATTCGTACTGTAATTAAGCTTATTAACTTTGAATTATAGTTAACTGTGTAGTGAAACTGAATCGTTTTTCTTAAGATTATAGGACATGCCTTCGAGCGTCAGATGCAAAAGCTCATTTCGGCTTAAGGTAACATTTTAGAGTTCAATTCGAAGTGAGCAACGCTCGTCTTTCTATGCTAAAGCTTAATTTTTACCACCACATAACTTTACAGTACTAAATGAAGAGGAATGCAATTCTCATTTAAATTCCTCAAGAATTTGAATTAAGTCTCAACGGATTCCATTATATCTTCCGCGCGACAGGAATTCAGCCACAGGGTGCGGCAACATAACTTCCTTTTTTCATAGCATTTTGATTTTAAAAAAGAAAGTAAATTATGTTGCCCTCTTTGTATTACATTGAATGGTACGATATCATTATTGCTAACTGTGAGATCAGAGACTCTTTTTGACATCGCTTTAAGTTCAAGAACGAGAACCAGTATGAAAAAATATTTCTTCGTGGTAGTAAGAAAGCTTTTATGATTCATTTTTATGTTGTGTGATAAAATTGAATATTGGAAAGATCGGAAAAATATTATTATTATTATTTGATTAATGGAAGCAAGACTGAGAAATGCGCGTACAGTTATAAATTTTCTCATCTAAATTACTAAAAAACGCTCGTAGTTCTTGTAAGTTATCTTGCCCTTGTGTGCTGTGAAATTTGGAAGGTTTTGTTGAGCTGCTGGCACTTAAACTTCTGATGGCAACTTAAAAGAACGTCGATCTCTGCCTCCTTGTCTGTCTTGCGAATAAAAAGTGGAGCTGCTTCTGTTCATACCATTGAGTTTATCCGGCACGAAGAAAATGTTTCAAGAGGCATTTGGGCAGTTTTGTATTCCACGTCACTGCATTATATTTATTACTGCAGCGTCATCATGTACCTTGAAAGTATAATTATTGTTGTATTGTTTTTACTTTACTACTATGGTTTTACTTAGCAGGTACTCTATGAACATGTTGTGGTTGCTGTGGCTAAACTAGGAATATAATAATAATAATAATAATGATAATACTCTATGAATATGTTGTGGCTGCGGTGCATAAGCTAGGAATATAATAATAATAATAATGATAATACTCTATGAATATGTTGTGGCTGCGGTGCTTAAACTAGGAATATAATAATAATATTGCTGGGAGTCAGCTTGTGGCTGCGATGCTTCAACTAGGAAGATAATAATAATAATAATGACAATACTCTATGAACATGAACCATCAGAGCGCTCTCTTTCCAGCGATGAGACGAGTTTTAAGCACCTCCTCGAAGACCACTTCAAAATCAGCAGCGCCTGCTGTAGGTTCAGCTTCATAATTAGGTAGAAGCCCTCAGTTTTATTCTCCTCTTCCTGGAAGATGGCCAACGAATAGAAGAAAAGATTTTGTTTTTAGACAAATCGAAGAAGAGATTTTTGCTCTTTTCTCGGTATTTATGGGCTGCGTTCAATTTACTAGCCGTCATCCAATGTTCTCCGTCAATGTTGAAGTCTCCAGTGTGTTTAGGAGGATGGTCATTTCTCGATGCTGATTACTGTAGTTGTAATGAATGCTCACTGTTGAAGTTATATTCAGTATGTACACCTATTGAAAGGTGTCATTGATATTTTAATCTTAATTTCGTCGAACATTTTATTGAGTGGGAGCAAGTTAGCGTTAATTCATTTTAATAACATGATTTGATGGTAATAAGTAGCAAAGCACGCTATCTTGTAAACACGATAGAATGTGCGTCACAGCTGGGAAATTACATTTTTACAGTGAAGGTTGCTATTAATTTAGAATTTTCCTCCAGATTCATTAACCACCAATAACATAATTATTCAAATTTCTTGAAAATAATGTTTTACTAAGGTCGTAACAGCAAACGCATATGAAGTAAAAAAGTTTTTTTCTTCTCTGTTTGTGTTTACAATGACGTGTATTTTGCACAAAAAAAATATGGAAATAATTTTATAATTAAGAATAGATGTTTATATCTTTCCACTTGAGTCCCTCGCGGTAAATGACGCATTACTTCTGCGAAGAGCATCACTCGGTGTGTCAGGCAGCAGGTCAAAGTCAATAGTCCTCAGCCTTTGACACGGTAGCACACGGCAGCACACGGCAGCACACGGCAGCACACGGCAGCACACAGCAACACACGGCAGCACACGGCAACACACGGTAGCACACGGTAACACACGGCAACACCTGCAACTGATATGGTGTTATAACCGATGTTTTGACACGAGTAGAATTTATCATACGAAGTTTCTTTGATGAAACAGCTCGGACAGTAACGCATGCAGTGAATTCAGCATAATAAGCAGTATTACAAGATTATTCCTATTTTGATGCTAAACTTTCTGTTAGTATTCCTCAAGACTCTCATTACCAAGACACGATGCCCATCTCAAGGCTTGCCCCACTAACTTCTGCGATCGTTAATTGTAACTTACGAGTTTATTTCTTTCTGTTTAGTTCCCAAATAATAGAATATAATAGCATGAAGCGTGTTTTCGATGCTCTTCAGTGTTAACTAAGGCATGCACAACAGATGCATAGCTAACGCCGTGAGCGCACAGTTAGATACCACAGTAGTCTTAAAATACTGAGAAAATTCGTATCATCGATACTAAATAATTAACATTCCTGTTTCTACTTTGAGTCTTCAGTTATTTTTAATCTTCTGCTTGTT
The DNA here is from genome assembly GCA_006783055.1 of Trinorchestia longiramus. NCBI lineage: Eukaryota > Metazoa > Arthropoda > Malacostraca > Amphipoda > Talitridae > Trinorchestia > Trinorchestia longiramus. The sequence continues at coordinate 150,859 of VCRD01000990.1, read as the reverse complement.
TATATCTGTGAATATGTGCATTTTTTCAAGTAAACTTTCAGCATAAATTATGTATGATGGAATGTTTTCAGAAAATTTTCACTTAGTTTTTTAGATTTTATAAATGATAAACACATTAAATAAGTCCGTTTTAACCATGAAATCATCACAAAAATGTATTCACGTTAGTCAAATGAAACGAGCTCTCATTCTGGAGCTCATCTAAATATAACTAAACATATGAAAAGGCTTTTGAAGCGGGCACTCGGGGACGAGGAGTCTATTTATTGTGTTGCCCAACTATTTAATTTGAGAGATCAATTAGTGCAGGGGAGTGGTGGCCCTTTCTTTTCGTTCAAAAGAGCCCCCCTTGAAGTCTGAACCCTCTAATTGCTTGTATTGTTCTCATGATCAAACAAGATAGTGCAAGAGCTGACCACTAATTTTTTACATTACACTTCATATTGACATGTGTACTGCCTGACTCACGGTTGCTTTACTGCTGGTGCACACAAAGTTGACTGGTTCTTTACTGTACTTGTAATGCTGATAAAATCCATTTTATTTACTATAAAGCAAATTATAGGCTAATCTATGCACGCGTAACAGTTTTTTGAACTTTGAACCGAAAACAAGTTTGGAATGCAGGCAGCTATCAATTCAATATTTTTTATTTGCTTTTAAATGCGTATGTACAATAGATTCAAACTACTCGCATTGAAGGCAGGCGTGCACCCAACAGTGCAAATAAAATTATGCCTGACGTTTTCTTGCCGCATTACATGATCTTTCTCTAGGAAGATATTACTAAAAAGATTTCGTAAATGCTACTCATGGCCACGATATGGAAAGATATCTCGGACATTTTTTTGTGGTTTAGAGCAGCAAAATCTGTCCTACGATATTCAGCACATTTCACATTTGGTGCATTCTGTGTAATCCTGTGGGATTTTGAAAGCATTTGGAGGCAGCGGAGCGTATTGCTGGGCGATTAAAAGGGCCGTAGCCGCTCATGCTGGCCCGTCAATTGGCAATAAAGTTAGGAATTTTACTCCCTCCTCTGGGCTGACCACCAGCCATCTCTTAGCGGCCGCTTCTTGCCGACGTATTGCGCAAATTGCACCCAGACGGTCTGAAAAATTTCATATGTACATACGTAAATCAAATTCAGAATTAAGTTAGTAGTAGATAATTTGAAGAAGAAAGCAATAATTGTTCCTCAATTATTATTCATCGATCCTTCATTAGGTTTATTCAAGTTAAATTTCCAATGTGATCGGTACTTAACAATGAATTTTGTTTTAGTAGCGGTGACTGCTAAGCGAAACTTCCATTTCACCTCCAAATTTTATTGAACGTCTCGTAACAAAGCCTGTCGGTTTAATTTGGCTCGTAAAATGTAAACATTCTACCCCCTGCATGCAAGTGCTGGAGTAAGGTAGAGAATAATGTATAAAAAATGTGCCAAAATGTATTATTATCTCTCCTTGATTTAATTGAGGAGGAAGTTTCATGATCTCTACTAGAGGTTTTAGGGAGCTCATGAAATTCAATGATATGATTGCGCTACCTTTCATCGCTATATAACTTTTAAAAATTCCTCCAACTGAAAATTATACGCATGTATGGAAATTTTTAACGATGAATTCGTAACAGTTACATTCATTACCTTCAGAAAGCTAGGGAACGGCTCTAGTTAATTTATTTCATTGAAATCTTACATCCTTACCTATGAGCTTCGTTGAGAAAACTGCTTTCGTTTTGCTTGTGAAATAACAATGAACAATACAGGTGCCTTGCGAGGCCTGTGAGTCACTGCAAGCATAGACATCGATTTCACCTTCAGTTGATTATTGGGACATATATTGATAATTCAAACACAGAAATATTCCATCTCTATAAACTAATGGACGACAAATAACTTTAAGTGCTGGTAGAAATGAAAGATTTATGCCTTGGTGATCAATATTCGCAGTCAACTTACTGTCGAAATTTGTCTCAGATTTTTAACGTTTTGTACTCTCTCTGGTTGGAAACAGTAAGTGCATATAATTTTCCTACGTTAGTCAGAGACAGTTGATGCATTGGGGAAAAAATTAAAAAAATTAAATAATACTTTAAGCTGAAACATAAGTACATGAAACATAAATAGAAAATTAAGTCCTCAGAAAAATGGAATTTTTATATCAACTCAATCTTTGAACACTATCTTTGGATTTGACTATCAAGCTTGCACGACGGCTGTGCGTTCTTTGTTTGCGTACATGAGATTTTTACGCTTTTGATTACCTTTAACAGTGTTCTCTACTGCCTTTTGCCTTTTTCTGTGGGCTGAAGAAATCCTTTGATATCCTCTAGTAGAAACGATCGTGTAATTTATTAGGCCCTCTGGGCTGCATAGTCCGGAAAATCTTCAGGCCTTTTGTGTTTATTAGATCCTGTTGAATAACAAATAATGCTATCCTTTCTGCCAAAGGATGTTAGAGGAATTTTCCAGACCACCCGCTGCAACTACATGAAAGTAAAAAACGGAGCAGAAAACGCGGCAAAAAGTAATCAAAGGCGTAAAAGCACAAACAAAGTAACAAAAAACGCACAGTCGTCTTGCAAACCCTGCTAAAAAGATCTAAAGACCGTCTTCAAAGATTGAGTTAATATCAATGAAAAAGCATTTTTTATGAAATCAATTCTCTATCTCCCCTTTTTTAGAGGATAACGTAGAGTGTTGAAGGTATATTGTATGAATAAATAGTTCGACTTCTTTCTCTCTACACGAAGGGTAATATTCACTGCAGAGTGGCGTTCTATAAGATATAAGAGGTGGTGTTCCAAGAAGTGTGGTGTTCTATGAAAGGTGGTGTTCCTAAAATTGTGATGTACTCTGAAGGGTAGAGTTCTATGAAGGGGGGAGTTCTATGAAGGGTGGAGTTCTATGAAGGGTGGAGTTCTATGAAGGGTGGTGTTCGATGAAGGGTGGTGTTCTGTGGAGGGTGGTGTTTTATGGAGGGTGGTGTTTTATGAAGAGTGATGTTTTATGAAAAGTGGTCATCACCGGAAATGAAACAGAATTAGTGATTTTCTAACAATAGTTCTACGCTGCACAGTTTCCTCATATCGAGATGACAAATACTTCTACTCATATTCCAGATTGATACTTGCCAAAATGAAACAGGTTTTTTCAGTTACTATGTTTAATTGCAGGAATATCGACTAAACTGATATCCTCTAGAATATATATATATATATATATATATATATATATATATATATTCAATTATTAGACCCCTAGTTCGCCAACAGCACTTGATAGACCATCAATTGACCGACCCAACGGCTGATCAAGAGACATCTTTCAGAAGTTAAGAAATGAGCACTCTAACGAAGCTAATCATTCAATCTGCAGTTATCATAGTGCCTGCCCTGCTGTTAATACCAGCACAAAATCAATCTTAACATAGCATACGTGCACTATAATTATCTATCTTGTGATTATTTTCTGCAGTATTTTGTCGCACACTTCTATCTTACAACAGGACAGGAATTAACGTTAAATTAACACAACTTTATCGACTATGATCACTTGATTAATATTGCTGGTATCAAATTTTATTATTGATGAACGGTTTACAACGCCTGTTCAACTATCACCGGGTGGGCCGAAAAGACTGAACACACCTTTAATTAAAAATCTTGATTCTTTGGCAAGTCTTATCTTGCCTTGCCACGTATCATCCGAGAAGCCTGTTGATTTTATCTTGAAGATAAAATTTTGTTATTGTTGTGTACTGCAAAAGGGCTTCCCAGCGAGATAAACATGTGGAGGTGTCTGCACTTCTTTGTGCGGGAATCAAAATGAGTGAGGTCGCAAATCTGGTTTGCAAGATGTCATTCAAAGCAGTCCTTTGACGTCCATGCGCCAACACGCCTGGAGGCTCGGGGTTGGAGCGGCCACAGTTGGACGAGCAGTCGCAGAGCTGGAACGCAAGTTTCTTGTCATCTTTGAGAGGCCGTTGCTCACACCAGCCACCCGCACCAAGCGTTTTGAACGTTGTCAGAGGCCCATGAATGATCTCAAGTCTACTTCACCTGATCGGATGATCATCTTCTCGGATGAGAAGACTTGGGCAGTCAACCCGGTGAGAAACATTGAGGCCAAAGATTGCCGCGTTCGCCACCCAAACATCACTGTCCTTAGGCATCCATAAACCGGTAGTAGATGACCATGAATGCGGACTACGTTGTCAAGATCTGCAAAACCTTCATCATCATCTGCGGATGGCATTTATATTGAATAAAATTGAAGATGAGACCGGTATCCTTATTGCCTGAAAAATTTGCTCACTTTGGTTAAGGAGTTTTTGAGGTACTTAGAGCAGAATTTACGTTTAGGGTTTGTTTAGTTTTTTTCGGGCTACCCGGTACAAAGCGATCAATTGCGGCATTATGACACTGCAGATCAAACAAACGTAATCGACCAGGAAGTGTTGATGTTAATATCACATCTTTTTGTAATTTTCTGTCCATCTCCACGCTCGAAAATTAAGCTGCTTTCATAGTTACGTCAAGTATTCTGTCGAAATTCTCTTAATAAATCCTCTGATTGAACTCAAACGATAGCAACTTACCGCTGGTTGTCATTCTACGTCTAATTATTCAACAGAATTATTTTGGAAGCTTTGAGACGAACAGTGAAGTAATTTTCAAGTTTCTGTGTTAGATTAATTTTTTCGATGATGCGTAAGGATATTGATTACGCACAATACGCTGTTTTTGAGAGAGAGAGTCCAGTCTTTCAAGTGATCGTACGTCCCGTTGTTTTCATGGTCAAATAGGCGACAGTTACACAAACTTCTAGTTGTTACACGAGCCCAAAGTTGCACAAACTTGTTTTCACATGCAACCAAAGTCACCCAAAATTATACCTTATAATAAACTAATTAAAACAATTGAGCGCCTAATTACAGACGACTCATCAGAAGCAGGAGAAAAAAGACTTTGATGAGTTAGCTTCGACTTGTAGTTTAGCTTGAGAAAGCAACGCACCGCCCGTACCTGTAGGCTCTAATCCCCGAAACGTTCATTTTGGAACATTATTAAATGCGTGGAAGAAGTTATAGTACCTCTGCTGTTAGTTATGTCAGCTAGCATTCATTAGCTTCGTAATTGATGCCAACAGATAAAAACCAATGAGTTACAATGCAGGCAACAGACTTGGCGGTGCTCTGTTGTTTCCCTGAGAAAAAAGTGTCAAAATTTGGTATCAAGTTTTTCCCCTCGGCGCAATCATTTTGTAAAAACTGTTTCAGCTATCATTAGTGTTGAAGTCGGCATTGCTCGAAAAACGGCCACATTTCTCGAGCCAGTGGCTTGAAGTTTTGTTGTTTGGAACTGTCTCTAGCGATTTATTTGCTGTGTGTTGTCCTCGCTGTAAAAACCAAATTTTGACCAATTGTCGACTTGATAGCTGCCGGACGATAATAAAGTTGTGGTGTGCACAGAAAATAACTAGAGAAAACAGGGTGTCCAGAGTCATGAGCCCCCTTAATAGGGCCCCTTTTAGTTATTTCTTTTAGATGGTAACTCTTTGTTTTGAAACATTCATGTACTTCCATGACCAATTATTATGCTACGTAACACCTCAGGTAATGTTTCAACTCTAATAGCTTTAATTCCTTGAGCAATGTTACCTTTAAGTTCCTGCATTGTTGTTGGGTGGCTTTGATACGCACACACACACACACACACACACACACGGCCTTCTAATTTCTCTTCAGAAATTAACTGATGGATGAATCAGCCTTCTTGTACATGTTATGAGTCTGTTTTTCAATGCTGTTTTGATTGTGGAATATTCCCCTTTTAAGAAACATGTACTAGACCTTATTGAATTATATTCTTCCGTACGTATAGGGGAGTAAATATTGAATAATTGATTATATGTTAACTAGTCTCCGAATATCCTCAATGCATGTAAACTTGAGCGCTTGAGGAACGATTGCAGTTTATAAAATATGAGGATACCAGTGATAAAGTTTCAGACAAATATGTGTCATGGATGGGAATAGTTTAAATCGTGGTGGCGCTCCCGCTAGGTGACGAAAATAGTGACTTCTATTCAACCGATTTTTACTAATTTATTTAACTGATCACTTTCCCCGTTTTACTCTCTAGCGATCTTGTGAGATACATTAAAGTGTCGGCTTTTTCTAGCCGAATATTATTTTTAATTAAATCCTTTATATATTTTTGAGAAATTTAACATGTAACGAACTTGAAGAATTTTCTATTGTTCTCGGAGGTTTGAATCCAAGGATAAATCCTATCAGTTTCAGCTTACGTTTGAGCTCAAAGAGTGTTTCTTTGATCCTTCTGAAGAACTATCAATAGTAGCAAAAGGTTTGAAAACAAAATTCATTTTTGGATCAAAAAATTGTACGAGAATAAGTTCTGAGAGTTGTGTTACACGAATTGATTTTCTTCGTAGAAATATTGTCGATTCTTTTCCGAGATGAACAAAAGATAAAATTGGTTTTGTGTCTGCAAGTTTGCTTTCATTATGTGAATTTCCTTTGTGAATTTATAAAATTCAATAAATACAGTTTCAGAGTCATTTTTTTCGTTATTATAGGGATTGATATAACGTACACTGAGAATTTGTTTCGTTTCGTAAATTTAAAATTCTCCCATTATCTTCAACGTTCCTTTTCAATTATCTTCATATTGAAAAATATCTCAGTTTCTCTTGCTCTCGACTTTCGACATAGTTTGAATAATTCCTCCTTTTAAATTCCTGTTTCTTCGTTTTTTTGCCATGTTGACAATCGTTTTTATTCGTTCTATATTGTGAACTCATCTGAATTCCCTTTGTTATCTGTCACAGCAGGAAATTCTTCCCCTGGTCTCATGAAACTAGCACTGGGGTCAAGGAAACCTTTCAGGGTCAGAAGTTTTCTGAGGTTCATGTCACACGCCTTCAGGATTCAGTAATTTTTAGCAATGAAATGTATCGATGACGATGAAAATTTTGTTACGGGGTTTTGAATCGCTTTCAGGTCCTGAAATCCCTCATGCGTTGAAGAATCTGTCTTTGGTGGACGAATCTCTTAAGGGTTGAATAACTTCGTAAGGGTTAAAGAATCTCTTAAGGGTTGAATAACTTCGTAAGGGTTAAAGAATCTCTTAAGGGTTAAAGAATCTCTAAAGTATATAGAATCTATTAGGGATTCAAGAATAAGGTATGTAGAATCTCTTAGTTCCATTTAAGCTCCATGAGTTTCATTTAAGCTCCATGAGTTCCATTTAAGGTTCATGAGGTTTATTTAACGCTGATGATTTTCATTTCACCAGCTTGGTCGACTGGTGAGCGAATCTGCTTGCGAGCGGGAAGACCCGGGTTCGAATCCCGCTGCCGACATGGTTGACGCGGCTAGAAATACGGCATGGGACTTGGGTAAACAACCAAATAATTATCGAAGTAATTATCCAACCCAAGAATGGGCCAGAAGGTTCGTTCCTATAGCCTCATTCTATTCTATGATCTCGTTTGTGGTTCATGAATGCGTCGACGTACATGGATTTCTTCAAATGTTACCGTTTTTGCCATAAAAAGCTGTCTGTATTCACGACCTCGTCTGTGTCTGTGAAATGGCTATTGTAGAAATACTTGATAATAATTCAGTCAGCTTTTAATGTAATTTTCAACAACGCTGTTACTGTCTTTGAAAAAGTTGGTAAAATTTTATCGTTCTTTGAGTGAGTCCCTTGATAAGGAACTACAAGTCCTTGACAGCAGACAAGGGATTTTCAAAAATGTTTGTAGGTTATATAAAGGGAATTTTTGTGAGTTTAAATGACTCTCATAGACTCGCACTTTTTCAGAAGTGCCTTCGCAGTTTTTCCCAATTCTAAGAAAGATCGGTGCCCCTAAAAATCGTCAAGAGCAAGAGACCGACACCGTATCGGAAATAAAATGCAAGACTCTGCATTTGTCTCTTGTATCGTAATTCAGCGTGAAGGTCCGTCCAGATGCATTTAAATACAAAAGCGGGCCGAATGCTGCCTTCTCTTTTGTGACTAAATCAAGCTGCCATTTGTCCCAGAATACATGAAAGAAAAAAAATATTATATTGGAATAAATCAATTGATGTATTCTTCATATCGTGTGGAAGTTAAAGTCAAAAACAGAAGACGCGCGTATGCACTATCTGCAGTGTCTCACAAAGTGCCTTCAGTTACCTGCTTAGATAAATAAATGATTTTGAGACAATTCATAAAAAAGCTTGTCTATCCAAGCTAGAGTAAATGCTTTCTTAATCCTGTTAAATCTTCGAATCATTGTTTGTTTGTTTTGCCATGTAGCTCGAGCCAACAAAATATCTGTGAATAAAGGCTTA
>VCRD01000990.1:119267-135953 GCA_006783055.1 Trinorchestia longiramus | reverse complement strand
TATATATATATATATATATATATATATATATATATATATATATATATATATATATATATATATATATATTCAATTATTAGACCCCTAGTTCGCCAACAGCACTTGATAGACCATCAATTGACCGACCCAACGGCTGATCAAGAGACATCTCTCAGAAGTTAAGAAGTGAACTCTCTAACGAAGCTAATCATTCAATCTGCAGTTATCATAGTGCCTGCCCCGCTGTTAATACCAGCACAAAATCAATCTTAACATAGCATACGTGCACTATAATTATCTACATATCTTGTGATTATTTTCTGCAGTATTTTGTCGCACACTTCTATCTTACAACAGGACAGGAATTAACGTTAAATTAACATAACTTTATCGACTAGGATCACTTGATTAATATTGCTGGTATCAAATTTTATTTTTAATGAACGGTTTACAACGCCTGTTCAACTATCACCGGGTGGGCCGAAAAAACTGAACACACCTTTAATTAAAAATCTTGATTCTTTGGCAATTCTTATCCTGCCTTGCCACGTATCATCCGAGAAGCCTGCTGATTTTATCTTGGAGATAAAATTTTGTTATTGTTGTGTACTGCAAAAGGGCTTCCCAGTGAGATAAACGAGTGGAGGTGTCTGCACTTCTTTGTGCGGGAATCAAAATGAGTGAGGTCGCAAATCTGGTCGTGGTGTCTCGTACAACTGTCTACGCGATCAGACGTGCTGGCAGTGGTCGAAAGAGTGTTTCAAATCGAGAATGTTTGCAAGATGTCATTCAAAGCAGTCCCTTGACGTCCATGTGCCAACACGCCTGGAGGCTCGGGGTTGGAGCGGCCACAGTTGGATGAGCAGTCGCGGAGCTGGAACGCAAATTTCTTGTCATCTTTCAGAGGGCGTTGCTCACGCCAGCCACCCGCACCAAGCATTTTGAACGTTGTCAGAGGCCCATGAATGATCTCAAGTCTACTCCACCTGATCGGATGATCATCTTCTCGGATGAGAAGACTTGGGCAGTCAACTCGGTGAGAAACATTGAGGCCAAAGCATCACCCAAACATCACTGCCCTTAGGCATCCATAAACCGGTAGTAGATGACCATGAATGCGGACTACGTTGTCAAGACCTGCAAAACCATCATCATCTGTGGATGGCGGTTATATTGAATAAAATTGAAGATTAGACCGGTATCATTATTGCCTGAAAAATTTGCTCACTTTGGTTAAGTTTTTGAGGTACTTAGAGCAGAATTTACGTTTAGGGTTTGTTCAGTTTTTTTCGGGCCACCCGATACAAAGCGATCAATTGTGGCATTATGACACTGCAGACCAAGCCCACGTAATCGACCAGGAAGTGTTGATGTTAATATCACATCTTTTTGTAATTTTCTGTCCATCTCGACGCTCGATAATTAACCTGCTTTCATAGTTAAGTCAAGTATTCTATCGAAATTCTCTTAATAAATCCTCTGATTGAACTCAAACGATGGCAACTTATCGCTGGTTGTCGTTCTACGTCTAATTATTCAACAGAATTATTTTGGAAGCTTTGAATCGAACAGTGAAGTAATTTTCAAGTTTCTGTGTTAGATTAATTTTTTCGATGGTGCTTAAGGATATTGATCACGCACAATACGCTGTTTTTGAGAGAGTCCAGTCTTTCCCGGTCTTTTTCCCGGTTCCAGTCTTCCCGGTTTTTTCATGGTCAAATAGGCTACAGTTACACAAACTTCTTGTTGTTACACGTGCCCAAAGTTGCACAAACTTGTTTTCACATGCGACCAAAGTTACCCAAAATTATGCCTTGTAATAAACTAATTAAAACAATTGAGCGCCTAATTACAGACGACTCATCAGAAGCAGGAGAAAAAAAGACCTTGATGAGTTAGCTTCGACTTGTACATACATATTTTAGCTTAAGAAAGCAACGCACCGCCCGTACCTGTAGGCTCTAATCCCCGAAACGTTCATTTTGGAACATTATTAAATGCGTGGATGAAGTTATAGTACCTCTGCTGTTAGTCATGTCGGCTAGCATTCATTAGCTTCGTAATTGATGCCAACAGATAAAACCCAAGGAGTTACAATGCAGGCAACAGACCTGGCGGTGCTCTGTTGTTTCCCTGAGAAAAAACAGTCAAAATTTGGCATCAAGTTTTTCCCCTCGGCGCAATCATTTTGTAAAAACTGTTTCAACTATCATTAGTGTTGAAGTCGGCATTGCTCGAAAAACGGCCACATTTCTCGAGCCAGTGGCTTGAAGTTTTGTTGTTTGGAACTGTCTCTAGCGATTTATTTGCAGTGTGTTGTCTTCGCTGTAAAACAAAATTTCGACCAATTGTCGACTCGATAGCTGCCGGACGATAATATAGTTGTGGTGTGCACAGAAAATAACTGTATAACTGTAATAACTGAATAAAACAGGGTGTCCAGAGTCATGAGCCCCCTTTTAGTCATTTCTTTCAGATGGTAACTCTTAACTTTGAAACATTCATGTACTTCCATGACCAATTATGATGCTATGTAACACCTCAGATGTTTCAAGTCTAATAGCGTTAATTCCTTGAGCAATGTTACCTTTAAGTTCCTGCATTGTTGTTGGGTGGCTTTGATACGCACACACACACACACACACACGGCCTTCTAATTTCTCTTCAGAAATTAACTGATGGATGAATAAGCGTTCTTGTACATGTTATGAGTCTGTTTTTCAACGCTGTTTTCATTGTGGAACATTCCTCTTCTAAGAAACATGTACTTGACATTGAATTACATTCTTCCGTACGTATAGGGGAGTAAATATTGAATAATTGATTATATGTTAACTAGTCTCCGAATATCCTCACTGCATGTAAACTTGAGCGCTCGAGGAACGATTACAGTTTATAAAATATGAGGATACCGGTGATAAAGTTTCAGACAAATATGTGTCATGGATGGGAATAGTTTAAATCGTGGTGGCGCTCCCGCTAGGTGACGAAAATAGTGACTTCTATTCAACCGATTTTTACTAATTTATTTAATTGATCACTCTCTCCGTTTTACTGTCTATCGATCTGGTGAGATACATTAAAGTGTCGGCTTTTTCTAGCTGAATATTATTTTTAATTAAATCCTTTATACCTTTTTGAGAAATTTAACATGTAACGAACTTGAAGAATTTTCTATTGTTCTCGGAGGTTTGAATCCAAGGAGAAATCCTATCAGTTTCAGCTTACGTTTGAGCTCAAAGAGTGTCTCTTTGATCCTTCTGAAGAACTATCAATAGTAGCAAAAAGTTTGAAAACACAATTCATTTTTGGATCAAAAAATTGTACGAGAATAAGTTCTGAGAGTTGTGTTACACGAATTGATTTTCTTCATAGAAATATTGTCGATTCTTTTCCGAGATGAACAAAAGATAAAATTAGTTTTGTGTCTGCAAGTTTGTTTTCATTATGTGAATTTCCTTTATGAATTTTTAAAATTCACTAAGTCCAGTTTCAGAGTCATTTTTTTCGTCATTATAGGTATTGATACAACGTACACTGAGAATTTGTTTCGTTTCATAAATTTAAAATTCTCCCATTATCTTCAACGTTCCTTTTCAATTATTCTCATATTGAAAAATATCTCAGTTTCTCCTGCTCTCGACTTTCGACATAGTTTGAATAATTCCTCCTTTTAAATTCCTGTTTCTTCGTTTATTTGCCATGTTGAAAATCGTTTTTATTCGTTCTATATTGTGAACTCATCTGAATTCCCTTTGTTATCTGTCACAGCAGGAAATTCTTCCCCTGGTCTCATGAAACTAGCACTGGGAACAAGGAAACCTTTCAGGGTCAGAAGTTTTCTGAGGTTCATGTCACACGCCTTCAGGATTCAGTAATTTTTAGCAATGAAAAGTATCGATGACGATGAAAATTTTGATATGGGGTTGTGAATCGCTTTCAGGTCCTGAAATCCCTCATGCGTTGAAGAATCTGTCTTTGGTGGACGAATCTCTTAAGGATTGAATAACTTCGTAAGGGTTAAAGAATTTCTTAAGGATTGAATAACTTCGTAAGGGTTAAAGAATCTCTTATGGGCTGAATAACTTCGTAAGGGTTAAAGAATCTCTTAAGGGTTGAATAACTTCGTAAGGGTTAAAGAATCTCTTAAGGGCTGAAAAACTTCGTAAGGGTTAAAGAATCTCTTAAGGGTTGAATAACTTCGTAAGGGTTAAAGAATCTCTTAAGGGCTGAATAACTTCGTAAGGGTTAAAGAATCTCTTAAGGGTTGAATAACTTCGTAAGGGTTAAAGAATATCTTAAGGGTTAAAAAATCTCTAAAGTATATAGAATCTATTAGGGATTCAGGAATAAGGTATGTAGAATCTCTTAGTTCCATTTAAGCTCCATGAGTTCCATTTAAGCTCCATGAGTTCCATTTAAGCTCCATGAGTTCCATTTAAGCTCCATGAGTTCCATTTAAGCTCCATGAGTTCCATTTAAAGTCCATGAGGTTGATTTAACGCTGATGATTTTCATTTGAGGTTCATGACCTCGTTTGTGGTTCATGAATGCGTTGACGTACATGGATTTCTTCAATTGTTACTGTTTTTTGCTATAAAAAGCTGTCTGTATTCACGACCTCGTCTGAGTCTGTGAAATGGCTATTGTAGAAATACTTGATGAAAATTCATTCAGCTTTTAATGTAATTTTCAACAACGCCGTTACTGTCTTTGAAAAAGTTGGTAAAATTTTATCGTTCTTTGAGTGAGTCCCTTGATAAGGAACTACAAGTCCTTGAGAGCAGACAAGGGATTTTCAAAAATGTTTGCAGGTTATATAAAGGGAATTCTTGCGAGTTTAAACGATTCTCATAGACTCGTATTTTTTCAGAAGTGCCCTCGCAGTTTTGCCCAATTCTAAGAAAGATCGGTGCCCCTAAAATTCGTCAAGAGCAAGAGACGATACCGTATCGGAAATAAAATGCAAGACTCTGCATTTGTCTCTTGTATCGTAATTCAGCGTGAAGTCCGTCCAGATGCATTTAAATACAGAAGCGGGCCGAATGCTGCCTTCTCTTTTGTGACTAAATCAAGCTACCATTTGTCCCAGAATACATGAAAGAAAAAGAATATTATATTGGAATAAATCAATTGATGTATTCTTTATATCGTGTTGAAGTTAAAGTCAAAAACAGAACACGCGCGTATGCACTATCTGCAGTGTCTCACAAAGTGCCTTCAGTTACCTGCTTAGATAAATAAATGATTTTGAGACAATTCATAAAAAAGCTTGTCTATCCAAGCTGGAGTAAATGCTTTCATAATCCTGCTAAATCTTCGAATCATTGTTTGTTTGTTTTGCCGTGTAGCTCGAGCCAACAAAATATCTGTGAATAAAGGCTTAATTCATTCAAAACTGATTGGAATCTGATTCTTAAGTTCTCGGATTAAGTTTCCACATGAAAAAATAGAGTAGAGTATGATATAATAAAATGGAACAGAATATAACGGGAACGAACCGTTTCGGTTCATGATTGCGACGCAAATCCCATGCTGTCCAAAATTAAATCACCTTAATCACGCTCAAGCACTTAACAAGGATAAAGGAAAGAAGAACAACAGTCACACTCCCCGTTATCAATTTTTAAATAACAATTATCTGACTTGTATTACACAATAGTGATGTGACTCGCAGTTCACGTAAATATGACGTTTCGGTAGACATAAATATGACTTGTATGTAATAATTATACGACTCGCTATACACAAGAATTACACGTCTTACAATATACAACTATTATAATCCTTAGGTACATAATGAGTACATGACTTGTGGTACGTATTGGTCACATGACTCAAGGTTCACAGAAAGTACATGACTCGTAAAACACACTGTATAACGCATGATACACAGTAATATGGGCAGCTTTATTCACAAGATCTGTGGTAAACAATACGATGAGTAGCGCTACACAGAAATTATATAATCATGATATAACAATCGTAACTGGATGTATCGTGGTACACAATACACGTATTACTTGACGATGATGACTTGTGATGACCAAGAACAATGACTCGCTTGTTACAATAATTGTAGAGTTTGTGGTGCATATTGGTTGCAAGACTTATGGAACATAATTTTTGAATGACCGGTAGTACACAACGAGTGTGTGCTCGTACTCGATGAGGTACCAGAATTCCTAAATTAGTACTTTATAAGTCCTTTTATTTGTTTATCCAATATTTGTCAAGACGATTTTCGAATGTATTTGAAGTTCCAGCAGAACTATTTTTTTTTGTCTGCTGGTTTTATAACTCAGCAATTTAACTTGAAGAAAATTTAGAGCCTGGGACTTCCAAAAGATTCTTATTAACAGTTTTTGGCCATTATTCCGGGTCACACGTCATCGTCTCTGTCGAAAAATGCTTCTAGCGTAACATCGTCAGGGCCTTTGAGATATTTATAGATCTCGATGAGTCGCCCTCGCATTCTTCTTTGTTCTAGAGAGATGAGTCCAAGCTTTTGAAAACGTGATTCTTAACTGAAATTGCGGAATCCAATAACTATTTTCATTGTTTTGTGCCGAATTTCCTTCATTTTGTTAATGTCTCGTCGTAGGGTAGGAGACCAGAGTTTCACTGCGTGGTTCAAATCCCAGGCGTAAGGAGAAGAGCAGTGATTTTTTTTAGTGATTTGAGCAAAATATGCAAGCTGCCCTAAGGAATCCTTGCGTTGCTGCAATCGAAAGCTGAAAAATATATAGTTTTAGTCTTCCAGGTTTCATATATTTACGGTTGCCAAAACCTGAATGATATTGAATTTTGATCAATTCATTTGAACTTTTTCGAAGTTAATGTAGAAAAACTTGGATGTTGTGAATTGCTTCGATCAGAAATTGAATTCTAGGAATTGTAGGGGTTGCAAATCGGTTAAATTAATTTTTGTGATCGTAAATAGATTTTTATAATTTATGGAGATAGAAAATGGAACTCATAGACGAAGGTAATTGAAAATTGACTTATATTGTTTACGGTGGGATATGGTTGAATTCTGCTAAATATTACAAAGAATCAGTACTATTAGACTGCACCAAACTTGAAACAAAGATTATAGCAGTGACAAATGATGTTATATAATTAGCAGTAGCAAATGTTAAAGCCTGGAAGAAATATCTCTGGTTAATTGTAAAGTTGAAAATCCAAATTGAGACTATGCAAGTAAAAATTACGGAACGATAATTTAACCAAACTTCATTATATTTTCTGTTATCTGTTCATGCCAACATATGGAATTATATACTATTAATTTTAGGGGGAAGAAGTGGGAGACACGGGTTTCAACACGTTTGATAGTTTGATTGCTTTCAAGAGATAATTTAGACTAATAAAGGTGTAGTGTGTGTGGCGCAAAGTAACGTAATTGTATTGGTTACAGATCCTGATTCTTCTACTATGATCATTCTTATTATTCTCAATGACGCTTGGTAATGGTGTGCGGTGTTTAAGCTTTATAATACGTTTTACACATGCAGGTTTCTTGCAAATTATGTTCGCTTAAGGCACTCTGCGAAGCTGAGCATGCGCTGTTGTGGCTTAAACTTCAAATACATGAATTATTCGAAAAATTCGAAGGTGTGTCACAATAACTGTGCTTCACCAACTGATGTGTGTGTGTGTAGCAGTGGTGTAATACGCGTTTGATACATGATCAATACGTCCCTGATGTGGTCCAAGTAGCTACCGCTCCTCAATACAGTGGAACCTCGAGATACGAGTTTAATTCGTTCCAGCACTGAGTTGGATCAGGAAGGGAATCCGGGTCGAAGCGGATCGGGAAACGTGCGTCACGTATATCCATAGCCTAGCTCGGGGCTCGTTACGCGAGCCAATAATCGTATTTAGAGCAAAATTTTTCGCTCATACTTTCTTCGTATCTTAAATTTCTCGTATACAGAGCTGTTCGTATCTCAAGTTTATGCTGTAATTATTTAATACGATTTTACACGGAAAAATAGGTGTGTGCCGTATTTGTCACGCTATGCAATGAAAGATTAATTAAGGCTTTTCTGATACCTTACCTTTTAGTTGTCTTTTGGACCCATGCATTATATTTTAATATCGAGCATGCATCTAACTATCTAGTCTAGAAGAGTAGCAGACCAAAGGAGTCTTCAGATACCTGAATGTGTCTCGAATTTAATAATTCAAAATCATTTTTGTGCAGTCTCAAGCATGCTTATTTTTTTTTTTCTTAGAATTTCTATTGTTTTGAAGAGCTCCTGATTTCAAACTGGTCCCGTATGTTAGCTTGTTGTTAATTAAATTTACTATTTACGTCGTTTAAGTATCAGTTTTTCTAACGATCCGTGTTTCCTTTCCACTCACTTATTGATCATTCATATCTCTTTCCCATCACATCGTTTTAAATTTCCTTTGATTTTTATTTTCGACAAGTATAGAGAAAAGCTAAGAGATGTAAAAAATAAAAGTTTTAATTCAGCGTCAACTAAAAAGAAAAGATTCATCCACCTAAATTCACAGTGAGTTCTTGAATTGAATTCTTGGGTTGAGGAGAGAGCTCTTGAATGAAAGTGGAAAGCAAGAGCGAAGCTCGGCGTGCGAGCAAATTTCAAGGTAGCCTAATGAAGCATTCCCAGGAACTCAATATAGGACGGACCGTAATTCTTTTGTATTGTTTCAGCCTGATCATTGTGTGACACATCGGAACGTTGCTTTCTTCTATCTGTATCTTGTTTTTAGTAAAATGCTGAGCAACTTCTTGACAATTTGAGCACACAATATATTTACTTGTACAAAAACGGAGGGCTTGCCAAGCTGCAAGGGGAGCTGGAGGCCGGTGCTGCCCTGTGCACTGTTGCATCTTCTACACTTCATTGTCATGCTCAAAGATCATGTTGTTTTTTCAGGCTGTGCGCGAGCGTTTTTAAGTATACTTTGAGTGCAAGTTAGAACCGTTTTCGTAAGTGCAAGCCGCTTAAAAAGGCCATTTCCACTGTAACTATTTCAAACTGATATGCGAGTTTATATTCAGTATTTAGTAGGGTTGTTACCTACCAATATTTTGCATGTATGAATGACACCATCATCAATTCATGTTTCCTTCGACTTGCATGGCGATCTACGAGATGAAGTTTGCATAACTGTGCTTCATTTTCATTCGTACAAGGTATTAGGTTTGAGGCACAAGTGTTACATTCTTATAAAAAGTTTGAAATAAAAAGCTTCTTTTTTGTAAGGAAAATTCCAAAATTTCTATTCCAATGATAGTTTTCGTATAAAACATTAGAAAATACAAGAAACTCTCTGTTTGTCTAGTCAATAAGAACCTTATTTAAAAAAGTTCTATCATCTAAATATTTTCCTCTAGGTTCTGTCTACTGGTAAGAAAATCGAAGTCTCCTAAAACAGACGTTAAACTTGGAGAACACAGATAGTTTCTCAAAAGAAACTAGTCTGTGAAGTCTCCTCCACTCTCAGAAACCCGTATCGTGAATTCTCGACTCTTGGCTCTCATTAGATTTTGAACGTCAGAAAGATAAAGCTAATTTGAGCAATTAAGACTTGCGCAATTAGACTTGAGTTACCCCAGTCTGAGGCCTCACTCTGTGTTGATTGGGAGTTTTATCCTGCCAGGATTGCTCTTGATATCAGGTCTGAAATATTGGGGCTTTTCTGCGGTGTATGCATTCAGTTGTATTGTTTCACAGCTCAGCTTCAACCGTGTATGATTCTCTTGCTGAGGACGATTGACATGGAGAGTATGTAACCAGCTTTTAAACGTAAATTTTATTTTTCCTCCTTCAAAGTGCTGCTGTGATATTGACCTTCCCAAGCCGACATGGCAGCGGGTGGAGAGCATTGTGAGTTAATTCGTTAACAGCAAATATTTGAAGCATTCGCTGATGAACATCGACCTTGGTCTTCATTCTCCGGGCTCGGCAATTTTCAGTTGTGTCCTCAGTTACCCTCCACCGTTCCATCAACACTTATTTTTGCAGTCGCTTCTAGGTTCTGTTTTACAGTAAGGCAACTCTCCGTTTGACCTGCAATTGTTTCTTCGTTTTGTTTTGCTCAGTGGCTTCGAATATTTGTTGTTTTTTAGCCGCTTTTAGCGAGCAAATTGGTTCGTGACAGAGGCTGATAACGTACTAGGTTATGGGCTATTACTGAAGCGGCCTTGAACCATTTCATTTCTCGAAGTACAGCAGCATGGTTTTTCCCTCTGCAGAAAAAATTAGATGATTTTCCAATCGGAATAAGTAGTTCCGACTGTTCTAGTTTCGAATTATACGAGTATGTAGTTTTGCACTATTAAAAAACGCAATACAAAAGAAATGCTGGTGCAAAAACAATGTACAGTTGTTATTCAAAATTCAAATTCTTTTCATGATTAAGATATTTTTAGCTCTGGAATCTGTACTATAGAGAAAGCTTCTTAAATTCACTACGTAGAAATGCAATCTCTTCACGTTTTTTATACGTAAAGAATACTCTTGAATGCTTGTAAGATATAGTTCAGATTCTATGACTCGAACTAATGAAATATGTCATGAGAACGTAACATACCTCAAAACTAAAGCATTGTTGTTGCACTGGGTGATTGTTAGTTCAACGTTGGCAAAAGATTGATGGTATTGAATATATCGAAGAGTTACAAAGCACACGTGTGTTTAGTAAACCTGAAGTTATTGATGATTATGAGCGGGTATCAGGACTAGCTAGGTGATTACATACACTAAGTGTCGTGTACCAAACTAGACTCGTATTGCTTCATTTTTATCAACAACAAATGTGATTTATTACGAAAGTTAAAATTTTGACACGTTACGTCCTGTTGTAATAACTTTCTGAGAATTTATTTTCGTAAGTGAATTATTGTGATATATATGCTGTATACAACTGGTGCATGGAATGAAATAAATGTAACGAAAGTGTTTGTTGTTATCATGCATCTGTACAAAAATTAGCCTTCATCGAATACTGGCATGCTTAATTTCATCTTCTAGAAAATCAAAAACATAGTCTACTGCTAGTTATGTACGATATGAGTGTGACTGTCCACTAAGGTTGTACGAAGTGAGTATCAGCAACTCCATCAACACACCTACCTTCGTTTATATTTATTTTGCCTATGAATTTAATATTTTTTTCTTATTGAAGTACATACATTTATGTACATACTGCCTACTGTATCAACTACCGCGGGTGTGCAAACCGGGATGACATATTGCAGTGCTTGTGTAATGCCATTTCAATTTTTTTTGCGGGTTTCACTGCAACGATCCCTTGATTTAAAGGAAACAAGAGTTTAACCGTAAATATCATACGTGCCATAGTTTAATTTTCTAGACTACTCCTATCAAAATATCGAATAATAAAGGAAGACACTCCTTGAAAAATCGACACGTCAGTAGAAGATGAACCACAAGTGTTATTTCTTTAACTGTTTGCAGTGAGCGACAAATAATAGCTACGTTTTTAAAATTATTTAAAATGCTTCCAATTACAGTGTTTCCCAGTGCTTTATATTTCCTTTCTAGTAAAAAACGATTAGTGGTATACCAATATATTTTATCTATTGTTCCCAAATTGATATTCTTTTATAAAGTTTCATCGTAGTATAATATGTATAAAACAATTTCACTTCAGAACTTCTATTTGCGTAAGGTGACGTTTTGACGGAACGAAGTGTGCCCTGTGGCGGACTGGTTAGAGAAGTTAGTACCACGGTGCCCACGCAAGTAAGCCTCTTAAATCTATGCTCTTGATAATTGGATTGTCGATGTAAGCCAGGCTGCACAAGCGTCTAAGTCGTGTCCTTCTGCTGTAATATTACAGCTTTTTCAAGTCTCAAAATAAAAACTTCTGCTCGAGAAGATCTTCTTTCAAAATTTATTACGAAAAATGAATGCTGGTGCACACGCTCTTGAAATAGGTTTATAACTTTTATTCCAAGATATTACTATGAAAGTGGAATTAAACTATGTTCGTTTTTATTTCTATCTTTCTCTATTCATTAGTCGTATACTCGTATAATAATGAAAATCGATTATTTCTTAGATGCCAATCCTTCAGGTTTTTTGGAGCCCACATTTACTCTACATGATCAAGTGGTGAGATGAACAGAGCGGACACTTTTGTCAGAATTACGTCATAGTTAAGTTAAATGGACTAAATATTATTCATTGTACTTGGTCGCTCTGTTGTATCTCATTCTCGTCATTTAAGTCTTTCCCGTGAAGAAGGGTGTTAACAAAAGGTTATTCGTTTCATAATTTCATCCTCAAGTCAATCTGGTACGTTTCACCTCATTCAAAATACTTTCTCTCCTGATTATTTTTCAAGGAAATCTCTCAATTAGGCCTAATTGCCTATTAATGACTTAATTTTAAGCCTCATTAAATTTCGAAGACCCGCTTTCTGCTCCAAAACATCTTTAAAACGACGTTTTCTTCGATTTCTTTACTTTCGTAAAATGCGAGAATTTCAACAAATTTGTTGGTAGTTCCGGCTGTGAGCGACTTCTTATAAATGACTTAGTATTCATTGTTCTACTTTTTATACCTTTCATTCTTTGCTTGCAGGTTTAATTAGCTGGTAATACTGCCTTGGATAGGCCAAACAATTATTATTGAAAGCAATCACCGTCTGCGAGTTAAGTGAAAATCGATTATTTCTTAGATGCCAATTTTGAAATTCGTAGTCAAGAAGTCCCAAAAGAATCTGAGGTTGGTGATAGCTGAACTCATTAGCCCTCGTGGATAAACGCTCACATTGCGCAAAACGATTTGAAATTCGATTCTGGTGCGCCGTTTATCTCGTGCTTGTGTGACTCTTTATCAATACTGATCAGAGGCCCATGCAGTCAATTCTCCGTTGCTTTGCTGTAGTCGCCAAAACGAGTCTCTGGAGTTAAGTGGTCAGTAAATGCCAGGTACGGTGAAATGATGACAGGGTCGAGTTATGGACAACTTTTGTGCACACCTTCGACAGTGAGTGGCAAGTAACGCCACCTGCTTGACGGTTCTGCATATTAAATCCAGAGTATGCATAGCGAAGTAGTATTCTTGTTTTGGTATTATGAACATACTAAATATATTTCTTAACTTAATTTCACTTCTGTTAAACCTAACAATGTATCAACTATTTTGTAGCATCCTTTACCTACTAGAGTTTAGACACTGGATAATAATGTCAGGGTATGTCCCAGTTCATATGCGCGTAGCTGCTCTACGTAACTTCCAGCAACATAAAATGCTAAGCCTTCTCTTCTTTAAATGTTTCATATTGGATGAAAGGGGAATTTTGATAGGCAATTTTTATTCAAGTGATGTCTCTTAGTTGGTGTCAGTCACATAGTTGGTACAGCAGCTCACGTTCATTTAAGCTGTGTTGCAAAAATTCCGCAATTTTCTGTCAATGTTTTTCTACATAGTGCTGGTAAATTTGTTGATCTCTGATATTGAAGTCTCAATCTTGCTGTATGCGTTAAACGAGTAGTTCACAATTTAGTTATTCCTTTTGCCCTTTGCAGGTGGATAGTTTATATATTTATCGTAATGTAGGCGAGAAATTGCAAGATAGGAGTTGAAAAACAAGGTGCTCATAGGCAGAACAGATTGGACAGCGAAGCGAAGCAATGTTACTTGGTTCATTGAGGTGAATGAGTCGGGAGTTTAGCATATCATCGTGATGAAATGTAATGATCAATGTAAACTGTATTGAATAACTATATCGTATGGCTCATAACTTACTCAGTTATAGTGCGAAGCGTGCTCACTACCGTAACAATATGAAACGTTACGAAGTTCGAACAAAAACCATCTCATCTAAACGCTCAAATCGTCCGGGACTCCTCTTCTCTAAACTAAAGAGAAGAGTTGCAGTTATCAGAGCTACTTCTCACGCAAAATTTCTGTGAGAAAAGTATCCCGAACTTTACTACGATGGATCCTGCATCGTTCTTCAAGATCTTGACGAACAGCACGCTCATGGGTGAGTACTGTTAGCGTGTCATTGTTTCCATTGCATGCCACTGTGTAGCTCCGTCTATGGAATATCTTATTTTGTTGCTCCTGTTGGGGCGTATTCAGTAATGCAGATAGTGAAAGTATGATATATGTATTACAGCTGTATTATATCATGGTGCTGTGCCTGTTATTATTCACTGAGAAAATTTTGATAAAAAGGGCAGTTCTTATTTTTTATTAGGTTCAGATGCAACATAAGTTTTATAAATGCGTATATATGAAAATGACTCATTAAAAGGCCTATTTTTTCTACGATCCTCTTCTCCATTTTGCTAAGTGATAAGCTGAAATTTCAACTCAGTTTCAGCTCCATAGTAACTGACGAGATAAACACAGACATCAAACCACATTCATAAGTGGGTAACGGGCAACAAATGCAAGAGCAGGCGTTCATTACATTCATAAGTGAGTAGTAACCGACAGAGATAAACGCAGACGTCAGGTCGTTACGTTTATAAGTGGATAGTAACCAACAAAGACTCACACAGACGTGACGCCTCACTCATAAGCAGATAGTAACCAACAAAGACTCACACAGACGTGAGGTCATTACAATAAGTGAACGCTAGTCCCACCTTCTCGACAGCAGGTCCGCGTTAAGCCTCGAGCTTGTCACCGTGAGAGCACTGCAAGCCCACCATAAACCTATTACTGTTCAGTCCCATTCTGGCTACATATTACCAACATTTCCAGTAACATAACCTACAGCGAAATACTTCAATTTCTTCAATTTATTTATCAGAGGAAGGTCTAATACACAAATTTCTTCTCTTTTTGCATCATCTCAATGATTGACAGCATGAGTTTGAACTTCACGAAAAATTTGTATTTATAAAAGTGTACATATTTGCGTTTAAAAATATCTCCGTATAAATATCTCCGTATTTTTTTAATATTTGCGTTTAAAATGAGTGAAGTACATTAACCATTTTCTTAGTTTTATTAACGTCCAGCGATGTAAAAAAAATTAAGTTGAAGT
Source organism: Trinorchestia longiramus (assembly GCA_006783055.1). NCBI lineage: Eukaryota > Metazoa > Arthropoda > Malacostraca > Amphipoda > Talitridae > Trinorchestia > Trinorchestia longiramus. The sequence continues at coordinate 120,959 of VCRD01000990.1, read as the reverse complement.
TGATGCAATTGGCATTTAAATTTGATGTTCACTAAATATGAACATCCACTAGTTCTCGCACCTAAGCATGTCGTATTTGTCTGTGCACACAGAGTATAACTAACACGTGCTGAATCTTCCTTAATTCATAAAAATCTACAACACAAGATGGGTGTTGTGAATGTACGTGACCGTACACATACTGTCTTCCTGGAGGCTAAGACTCAAATCAAAGAAATCGTGCTTGAACTTGTTTTCTCATGTCTTAAAATTAGGAGTTGCCGCTTCTATATTTATGGTCACGTCAATCATGTACATAAGTTGTTCCATTTCGAGTTAAGAAAAAATTTTACCGAGTTATTTGTGGAATCGCAAGACGAAAGACTTTCTCGAGCAAGATCAACAGCTTCTCCACCTGAAGCTGCAAGATATGACGGCGTAAACCATTACCTGGTATCATGAAAGCAAGCCCAATGTGCTGTGTGCTGGAAAAAACGCCCGACTCAAGTGTGAAAATTGCAGTAAACGGCTGCACAAACACTGTAACGATGCTTTCCAAGCTAAATGATCAAGTGGCACTCGTTGTGCTTGGTGTACTATTTCACAGTTTTATTTGATGTTCCTGCTCAGAAAGGAGCAGATCATTGTTCTAATATGAGTGAATTGTCAAAATCATCAATTTAATTTTGAAAAACTCATTTCAGTGATAATATAAAGCAAACCCGCTTTGTTAGCAGTAATTAAAACGGTGTTTAATAATAGCATATGATTTATGATCTAAATAAGCAAATGTTCCTATTTTGCGAACAAGGAAAAAACATCAAAGTGCGTATTCACAATGAAAGAGGCATGAAATTACATTTAATAACGTCCAGAAGTAATGTAGCTGTAAGTTTCCCAGAAATCAGACCTCATTCAGGTTGTCGTCAGTAAAGGATTAAAGTTGACTTGCGGACGCGCGTGTGTGCGACGTCAAATAATTTGAACTCCACTTAGTGTGGTGATGGTGCTAGGGTTGCTTCACACAACTGCAGGCACCAAACCTTATTTTATACAACCTACTTAATTCGTGGACTTGTATTTCGTATTTGCGTTTAATTCTTGAAATTGCGTAGCAGCGGCAGACACTCCATTATTTTGTGCAAACCCTACTCCGTAAGAATTGCTGAATTTGGCTGTATAGCCGTACGCCTGCGTATTCTTCAAACTTAGTTCCTTTTTTCCGTCTTTGAGTTTTACTCTTTTCTATTGCAGAACAGTAAAAGTCCTTCGACTTCTATATTCAAAGTAATTATGTAAATAGGAATGTAAAAGTTCATGTGTACAAGTAGTGATATTAATGTCAATGGAAATATGTTTAATATTAATGCAAACAATATTAAAACTTGAGCAATTTGGAATAATTTTAAATAACATTTATGAGAATTCTTCCCTTCAAACACTATTTCAAAAAATTAGGCTCTAAAACTTGCATGGTAGTACATGTTTAAACTGCACAAATCTGCGTACATTTTCCCTTGATGCAACGCTATTTTTGTTCTCCCAACTGCATATTTCTGAGTACTTTATTACCTTCGTGTCTCGATAGTCATGTTGTCCCTGACATAAATTGATGCTCATGTTGCCCCTGTCATAAATTGATGCTCATGTTGCCCCTGTCATACATTGATGCTCATGTTGCCCCTGTCATACATTGATGCTCATGTTGCCCCT